>CAIGRB010029334.1:0-29577 GCA_903798255.1 Fraxinus quadrangulata | reverse complement strand
GTGATTGTGACAAATAAATTGGTTGTAACCAATAAATAATATGTGATCGATAAAATTGATAATTTGTGACTAATAGATAATATGTGATCTAAAAATGTGTGATTATGACTAATTTGTAATCGTGAATCACAATTTGTTAAGTTGTGATTAATTAATTTGATAATTTGTGACATTGAAATAAGTTGTATCATATAAAATTTGTGATTATGATCGAAAAATAATACGCGAGTTATTAATTTGATAATTTGTGATCGATAAATAATGTGTGACCAATTATCTGATCACTTGATACTGATAAATAAGTCGTGATCTATGAAATTTGTGATTTATGACTAGTACGTAACTGTGACAATAAATTATATAATATTATGATCTTAATATATTCAATTAATAAAATAATTTTAATTACGTATTTAATTAATAATATCTAATTATGACTTGATTTTTGAAAATTTAAAACAAATTTCTTAAATTTTAAATTGTATCTTTCGAGCATGTTTGTATTGTTCCTAATTTAGTTAGCTCTTCTTTAAGCCCCATTTTTTGGGGGAGATATATTTTGAATAGTTTGAAAATTGTGTGCATAATAAATAGGAAAAAATTTAGTTTACGCGTAAAATTATTTTTATGGATGTATGGTTAAATTTTTGAAAAAAAAAAAAAGAGTTTTGAGAATAATGAGGCTCAAATAGAGGCTTAATGTTTAAAAGTATTTTCAAAAGACTCTCTAAACACAAAACACTCTCTATGTTGGAGAGTCAACACTGAAAATGAGTATCAAAAGACTATTTAATTTAACTATTTAAAATAAAGAGTGGATTTGATTATCTATTCTTAATGTACAATTATTCCATTTAATATATTACAAATTTCAATGCTATGCAATTTAAACTATTCGAATTATATTTGAATTGATTAGTTATAAAAATAAAAAAATAAAAAAAATGTTGATTAAGATACAAGGAGAAATTATTAGGCCCTCGTTTGGCCACCATTATTTCAAACTCTTTTTTCTACTTATTCATTTTAAACCACACATTCATGGTATAAAATATTTTGCACATATACTCAAAAATTTTCCCTAATTTTTAACCACACATTTTTCTATAAATCACTATTCAAAACATGATTTTTTTCATTTAAGCCTTCTCATTTTTTTTCTCTTTCTTCATTTCAACCACACATTCTCCAAATAAAATAATATTACACACAATTCTAAAATATTTAATCACTTTTCAACCACACATTCTTCTATCAATCACTATTTCAGAATTCATTTTTTTCCCCAAAATGGATGTCAAACACAAGCTTAGTGATTGTCAAGCTATTGGAAAAAGGTAAAATAAATTGTCAAAATAGAAAATTTGTTGGAGTGCATTAAAATAATTACTTTCTAAATTTCAAAATACTATTTGTCATGCAGAAGATACTCTTTATATTAAATGCACTTTATTTTAAAGAGTTGAGAATATTTTTAAGATATTCTTTAAATATAAAAAGCTATTCATTTTATAGAATCAATACTTAAAAATAAATTATAAGAGACTCTCTATTTTAACTTTCAAAACAGAGAGTTAATTTGACTATCCAAATTTAAAGAGTCAAGCACATTCCATATTATTAATGTACAATTTAAATTATTCGAATTATATTTCAATTTATTAGTTATTAAAATATAAAAAAATATGTTGATTAAAGATATGAGGAGAAATTATTAAGCCCTTGTTTGACCACCAATATTTTCAATTTTTTTTTTTCTTATGTACTTATTTTCAACCACACATTCATACGATAAAATATTTTGTATGTAGAGTCAAAATTTTTCCCTACTTTTTAACAACGCATTTTCCTATAAATCAATATTCAAAATATGTTTTTTTTTTTCATTCTAAATATTAAATGCACTTTATTTCAAAGAGTTGAGAGTATTTTTAAGAGATACTCTAAATATAAATTGATATTTATTTTATAAAGTCAATACTTGAAAATAAACTATAAGGGTCCGTTTGATTGTAAATGTGAAAAATAAGTAGAAAGAAAATGAATTACAGGGAATTGAATTACTCAGAAATTGTTTTATTGAGAATTGTAATTAATTGTATTTGATTGGTATAATTTTTATCTGAAAAGTGTTGAAAGTTTGGTGTCCGTTTGACTTCGTTTTGCATGAAAATTGTCAATAAAAATGATAAATTTTTTTACCATCGTATCTAGAATTTGTTTCAAAAAAAGAGAGAGAGAGAGAAGAACCTGGAAATCATTATATGCGATTATATTAATGAAGATAAATTGTACTGTTCTTTGATTATGTGACTGTGCAGATTCTAAACCCTGTTTAAGGATTGATTATTAAAAGAAGAGATTAGATGAATGAACGGGAAAATTATTAAAACGAATGCCTTTGTTTGTGACTACTCTTTGGCTTATTAAAAAAAAAAAAACGGCACTTTATTTGACTTGCAATTTGCCTCTCGTTTTCCTTGAATATATATAATAAATTCACTGTAGAGAAGTGTTCTTAAGAGACCGATAGTTTAGAGGTTGTTTCTAATTCAAAATCGTAAAAAAAAATCTTCATCCAATAACAGCTACATCTTTGAAAATATCAGTCGCTTATCTTCATTAATGTAGCTGCTGAAAAGTTTATATTCAATACTCATCTAAAAAAGTTTCAGAAATTATTAATTCTTGGACAAAAATAATGAATTTATCTATATCCAATAACACATTATCAAGTTAATGAAAACTTTAGTCTCTGTCGACGTTGAATATTCAAAATAGCACTTTGTTCTATATTCCCTTTTAAAAGATTTGGATTCTTAAAGTACAGAAAATTCGTCTTCAAATAATTTTCAAACAAAATAATATTCAAATTTACACGTCACTCACACGTTAGATGGTCCATGAGGGTACTTTGGAATCATATTCTAATTGCTTTCCCTTTTTCTTCACAAATCATGTGGTCTTCATTAATCGATGTATTTCAAACTTAAAAATTCACATAACAAATTATTTTGAGATTTCACCGAAAAATTTAATTTTTATGAATTCAAATCCAAGATATTATTAGAATTTCTAATTTTTTGAAATCCGTCAAAATTTTAGCTGAAGACACCCCTTAATTTTTAATCTTGACGAGGAGCGGTATCGTGTTAACTGGGTTAATTAATGGGCAACATTATGGTATTTAAGCCACTTGGGCTGGTGAGCTTAGCCCATACTTGGCTCTCATTGTTGCAACAATTCATTTTTTTTTTTCAAAACTCATATTCAATCATACATTAATCTTCTATAAAATAATATTATACGTAAATATAAAATTTTCACTTATTTTCTAACCACATGTTATCCAAAAAATTACTATTCA
This sequence comes from Fraxinus quadrangulata, assembly GCA_903798255.1. Taxonomy (NCBI): domain Eukaryota; kingdom Viridiplantae; phylum Streptophyta; class Magnoliopsida; order Lamiales; family Oleaceae; genus Fraxinus; species Fraxinus quadrangulata. The sequence continues at coordinate 26,210 of CAIGRB010029334.1, read as the reverse complement.
AAAATACATTTATTTATTTATTTTTAACAAAAATGAGGCTCAAGCAATGGCTTAATTTTTATCCACGACAGTTTATTTATTTATTTAACTTTTTTCAATTCTCGGTTGAGCATAACAATTTACTTTTTTCTCGAGTAAATATCTAGGATGACATTTTAAAATATTGCTATCTCCGTTTCTTAAAAATAGATTTGATTTTCTATCTCGTATGTTCGAAATTATAGACCATTTTTTCTTATTTAAAGTATAGATACATTTTAGTTTACTAATATGCTCGTATTTAATGTACAATATTTATAAACTAATCTTAATTAAATCATTATTTAATGTAAGATTATATTAAAAGATGTAAGAAAATTTTACATTTTTAACTATATTAATTATATTTGAGTATATTTGAGAGACGAAGGTAATAATTATTACCATTTAATTTTTATATTACTACACAATTTTAAAAAATTATAATAACTGAATTTATTCTCTCTCTCTCTCTCTCTCTCTCGTTTTTAGATACACTATTTATACGCCATAAAAAAAAAAAGTGGACGAGACTACGCGTCTGGTACACGCTGTGCTAATAAAAATCTTCACGCGTCAGAATATGAACCATCACAAATTCGTCATGCGCAATTTCGTCCACAGCCACCAAAATATCTTTTCCAACCCTTCAATTACTCTACTCTTAATAATTATTAAAAATAAAGTAAAATTTATACCTACACGATTTAATTTGTAAAAGTGATTCTTTTAATTTAAAAAACTCGTAAAGAAAGTTGATTCAATATAATTTCCTTTAAAAATTATTTTGAAAGAAAAAGTTCATTTAAAATTTAGTGTCCAAATACCAATTAAAGTAGTTTTCAAGAAATCTCTTCTACAAAAAATAATAACAAATATTGAATCCTCGTCAGATGGATCTTGAGTAGTTCGACTCTCACATATCATGTTAATTTCTTTCAATGATGTATTCAACAAGTTATATTCCATAAAAGATTTTATTAATTGTTCTTATCAAATTCACGTAAATCAAAAGAGATCTTAGAAGAGCTTCAAGATATGAGTTTAACAACATGCATCTTTCGAGAGTATGAAAAAGATTAAGTCCTTGTTCAAAACTCATTTTCAATCATATATTTTCCCGTAAATAATTTTTCAAACCATACTTATTTCATCACGTCACTTGCTGACTAGTTAAAGTTTGAAATTAAAATTTCACACTTTCCACCGATAAAAGTAAGAATATAAAAAATTATAACTAACTCTTGTTTGATAGCCATCATTTGAAAAAAAAAATATTTTAAATAGTAATTTTTATGAGAATATGAAATTAAAAAGTAGGTAAAATTTTGAGTTTCTATACAAAATATTTTATTTTGTGAGTATATAAATCAAAATGAGTATATTGGAAAAAAGAGAAATCACAGTATGTAGGATTTGAACCTACGACATCNCGACTAATACATCGTAAAGCGGGTCCAGGTTTTGGGTTATTAAAAATCCACTACCTCCCTATTTGCTGCTAAAAACAGACTCTGGAAGAGGTTTTTGCTAAGATGAATGCAACTTCTATGTATTTCCCATCGCATTTTCATAGGGAATGTACTCCTTCATATTCAATCTTTTAACCACGTTTTCCAATAATAGCTGTCAAACCAGGCTTAGAGAATATGTTCATAGTATTAAACTCCACAATAAATGGATGTGGAAACTTTTCAGGTAGGGGAAATAATGTTGAGGGCACAATGTTTGATAATGATTAAAATTCAACTTTTAATCTAATTCAAATGTAACAATTAATTTTAACCATATATTTCATGAATTTCACAATTTTTTAACTATATATTTCATCAACTTTTATCAAAATTCACATTTTCATGAGAATTGATTTTTATTTATTTTAATATGGGGTTAAAAGGTTAAAAAATTTATGAGTAAACTTGAAACGATTTGTGTGAAAAATATGTTGTTGAAAATGAGTGTAGAGAAAAGTGATTTTTAAAAAATTAAAATTTAACAAGGGTGGTATCTTATAAAATTAAATTTTTTGTTTTTCGAAATTTTCATATATATTCACAAAACTTAAAGATATTGCAGGGACAAATCACACTCAACCTTCTCATTGGCCACTGAATTAATAAATAAAATTATATAATGCTAGTACGGTACCTTTCATTTTATCAAGTCAACCTACACAATAAGAAAAGTGAAGTATTCCCTTTCATTACAAAGTAAATTTTTAGGGTAAATTTCGGCCACTGTCCTCAATCTTTATCCCTTTTTTACTTATACTCTCAGACCTTTCATATATTAGTAGTTATGGTCCTCTTTAACACTTTTAGTAAAAAAATTACGTTAAAGATATAGAAAAAGAAAAAAATATCCTTAATTTAACTATTTAAGTAGACAGAAAATAAATAAAAGAGAGATAAAATGTCTGAGAATAATAAAAGAATAAAATTTCAGGTCATCTTTCTAAAATCCTCATACCACCCCAACTACACACTTGTCATCACCACCATAAAATCAATGTCGTCACCGCCATCGCCACCATAGTCTCGTTGCCACCAAATCTACACTATTGCATTCCAAGATCCAAAAATATTATTCATGATTAATATATAGAGGCTATTTGAATTTGTCCACTTCTTATGTGCTAGTATTGGTGACAACATGAGTTTTAAAATTAATAGGTACCAATATTCATGGGCTCTATGATATTCTTCTCCTCTAAAAATAATTAACTTAATTAAGCAAGGAATCAGCATAAAAACCCAAATATTCATTTCCTGCATTACAAGCGAATCCACAATTGGAGGTGGTAGAACCTTGTGAACAAACAAATAAACGCATGACACAAACTGGTTAGTATGTGGCATTTTTTCATGTCATTCTCCATTTCCTTTTTTTTTTTTTGCATGACTTTAGCAAGATTTTTTTGAAAAAATCCTTTTTTGCCATGGATTGGTGGTGTTAGTCGCAATCGCAAGGGTATGTGGTGGAACGAGGGCTCGACTTGACAGTGTACGGAGGTTTGAGTAGAGTGGGATGTTGGGGTGATTTCACTTTTTAAGTTGAATTCAATGAGTTATTTGATTTTATATTTAAATGAATATATTATTTAATGTCATTTAATTGTCATACAGACTCGTACTTAATATCGGTGGAGATGAATATCAATGAAAGATTATGGATTAGAACGCCAAGAAATTAAAGGTATGGGAAGAAATGCTAAAGAATTAAAGGTTGGGACAGCGGCCACAATTTAACCTACTTTTTACACACCCCGTGATGGAAATTATACCCGTCGTTATCTTCTTCTCACACGCTTTCTCTTCTCTATATAATATTGCAATCTCCTCTCCTATGTTTTTCACAATCATCAGTTGACGAATCACAGAAAGTTCAGGAAGAATAGAAAAATCTCAGGCAATGGAAGCAATTCCACCTCTGAATTCAAAGCCCTCCATGTACCTCGAAGACACGGAAGAGGTAGAAAAGACTTTCAACCGCTTCGACGCCAACGGCGACGGCAAGATCTCCGCCGAAGAGTTCAGCGGCGTAATGAAATCCATAGCAGCGGACACCACCGCCGAGGAGGTCGGCCACATGATGAAGGAGGTGGATACTGACAAGGACGGCTTCATAAATCTCGACGAGTTTGCAACCTTCTGTAAAGGCGAGACCGATCCATTCGCCTCTACTGGAAACGGCGGCGAGAAGGAGCTCAAGGAAGCTTTCGAGCTCTATGATCAGAATCACAACGGTTTGATTTCTGCTTCTGAGTTACACGTGATGCTTACGCGTCTAGGTGAGCGTTGTACTGTTAAGGATTGTGCCAGGATGATCAAGTCCGTTGACTCCGACGGCGACGGTTACGTCAACTTTGCAGAGTTCAAGAAGATGATGACTAATAATAGTAACAACCAGCCACAGCCCAATCCCAATTAATGGAGACTTTAGCCATGTTCGAAAGTGATGATTAGGACTAGTACTTGTGCTGTATAAATAAAAATAAGATTTTCCCATAATTTCTTGTCATGTAATTCCAAGGGGAAACTTTTCAGGAAATCGTAAATGAGTTTTTTTTTTTTTTTACATGACGATTAAGCCTTGTTTGAGCCTATTATTCAAAATATATTTTTTCTAAAACTCATTTTTCAATCGTATATTCTTCAAATAAAATAATTTACAGGTAAATCTGAAACTTTATCCTACTTTTCAATCACATAATTTTTAAAAAATCACTATTACAAAACTTATTTTTATTAATAATTGGGCTCATACAAGGGCTAAGTTTCGATGTAGTTGGTCGTGAATAGTGATTGTCCTAAACGGGGAGGTGGAGGTTTTTGTATGGTGTATAGTTTTGTAAAATTTACATATCTTATAATATAAAACTTAACATAAAGTGTAAGTTACAATTTCAATTAATTACACGAAAAAAATATGAGTAACAATATTCTAAGTTACACATGTTGTAACAAGAAATGCACACATTCTAAGCAATATGTTGTAACAAGAAATACACATATTGCTTATAAGGTAAATATTGCTTATAATCGATACCTTCTGTTTGGGTAAAATCATACTGCTGGAAATTATATACCTTGTAGTTTGCAAACGAATTACATACCCATAAAATATTGCTTATAAGGTAATTTATCAAAAATTACATGAACAGTAATTGTTGGATTCTTCTTCAAGCGCAAGTTGAAGTTGTAATTGTAAAATTTAACAAAAATCAATATTTTCATTTCACTATCATATTTTCTCCATGTCCATGTCAATTGCGCTGTTCGAAAGAGTGAGAATTTACAGGCCTGGCCCAGTAATTAAGGCTGTGTCTCACGCTCATCTGGTCGGCCCAATCCCACGACATGATAGGCATTTTCACCCATTTTAACTCGGGGAATGTTTCTTCTTTGAAACAAGGGGGCGATGGAGTCAGTCAGCCCCCGGGCGACGTGTTTTTGGGCCTGACTTTGAGCCTGGCCAGAAGCATCTCTCTTTTAACTATATAATTTGAATCACACTGTCAACTGATCGTGGGGATGAAGACTCAGGCTCGACAGCCTAAATACTAGTTACAGACCAGCTAATTAGCTTTTCCTTAAAAAAAAAAAATGTCATGTGGATTGTAAGGTAATGAAATGACTCAGGTCTTTAGTCGATGCTTCTTTTATTAAAATCATTTTTAAGAATCTCTCTATTTTCAAAAAGCATAGTATATAATTTGGAGAGTAACTATAAAATTATAAAGTTAAAAATTTGAAGTACTCCAACTATCTCTTTATATTTAACACTTAATTTTACCACCCTCAAAAAATATTTATTATTTTTTATTTTATCTAACTTTTCTTTATATTATTTTATTATTTTCGTATATTGAAAATTGAAACATTTTAAATGCATTTAACTATAAAAAATGAGTTTGATTATCCAAATTTAGAGAGTCAAACCCATTCTCTAAATTAAAATATTAATTTTAAGAGTCTCTTAGAGCATGATTTTAAATGTTGACTCTTTAAAATAGATTACATTTCAAATTTAAAAAATCTATTGGAGATGTTTTAATTTAGATAAAATTAATAGAAGACGAGAAAAAGTTATGAGTTTCATCTTCAATTCAATATACACCGTCAAGTTTTAAGCAATTTTTTAAAAATCAACATGAGTATTGATTGGGTAAGTAGTGGAAACGTTTCAGAAAGCACTTCGAAAAAGAATTGTGTTGCGCGGTGAAAGGTTTTCCTTTCGAGTTTCTGACCCTTCTAGTCTCCACCCACTTGCAGAAGATGTGAGATTCCTTGATTGAGTCCAATTTTATCAAAATTCATTTTTACGTAAATTTAAAAAAAAATCTTATTTTTTATCCTCACATTATTCAAAAAAATCACTATTCCAAAATACATTTTCCCAAAAATGGACTCAAACAATGGCTAAGGTGTCAAGGAAGTCGAAGAAGGCCACGTCTGGAAGCAATCGATGCTTTGATCATGAATCCTTGTTGTCAGTCCATGCTTGCTGTCATGTGCCAAAAGCAGGGATTTCGATAAGATGAGTCAAGTAAGACAATCTTAGTCAAATCTGAGAAAATAGGCTCCTATAAAACAAAGCGTTATCACTATTCGAAATGAAGCTTTTTAAGGTTAAAGAATAAATGGTGGTATTGGAGTTGAACTAGTTCTTGAAAAGCATAAAAAAATAAAAACATGAGCTGGTCGAGTACATTTGTCCGGATGAATAATTTTATACTCTTTTATGGATTTTAGTGATATAATTATTTACATGCAATCGAATCGAATTCTTAACAAGTTCATGGTTTTTTCCAACCGAATCGACAGTTGATTCGTCCGGTTCTTATGGGATTTGATTTGAAGGAGGAGATAATGCTTACAGAGAAATTTTTTGAACTTCATTACCAAACACGTGGGACTTGGTGGCATAGGCCCATTGAACCACTTAACGCATCATATTTTGATACTAACTTTCCAAAAGGAGCAATTATATATATCAATTTATTACTTTATTGTAATACTTATAAAAACAATGCTATATGTGTTGATCCCTGAAAATGAGTCAACAGATGTTGTGCTCACTCTCGCCAAATCAAGTACTATTCCGACGCGTTCCTATTAGAGTAGCGATGGTAGCAATGAGGAAATGGATGCTGGAGGCACTTTGAGGCGAGAGACGAATACATTCAGGCTTCGCGGGAGAAACAAAAGCAATTGCACTAACAATGATTGTCGAGTTGAGATCAAACTAATCTATATAGCAACAAAATATGAATATGTGGAAGGATAAATGAAATGTTCATATATTTCCTTCACAAGTTTAAGCGTGTATTTCTAATATATGATTGTCAATCTTCTCAATCAATTATCCACCACCATTTTTCAATTACAAAGAGTACCTATTTATATTACCTTGGCCGACGTGGTGATCGCTGGATTGGACACACGTGTCCTCATCTCTCGAACTTAGACTTCATATCACTGTCTATTCATAGAATTAATACATTGATAAATGGTCAGCCGCTCTATACAATAGGCTGACAACTAACAAAATTTATTACAAATGTTATATCAATCACTTCTATGAGATCTTCAAATCTATTATAAGAGACAATGTCTGCTTCATGAGTTTCGGACGAATTTGAAAGCCTCAGGGAGATCTTTTGTGGTGGTTTCTAAGTGGAGAGTTTCAACACCTTTCTTTGCTTCATTAGGCAGTATGTCAACAAATACTTCGGCTTCTAGAGCAAATACTTCGATTTTGAGGCCCGCTTCAACAAGCACTTCGGCTTGTTCAGCAAACACTTTTGTTTGTTTGACCTTTTCGTGTTTTGATCTCATGGATCATTGTTTGACTTTCTGCCTACGTGCTTTGCTACTTGGCATAATCTCTCTGAGCCTTCTGAGGCGAGGAGTAACAATATGTACATCTCTTCTTACATCATGATTGATATTCTTCCTATGTCAATAAAATTAGTGTAGTGAAGTGATGTGATAGACGAATTTAAAATTAAGAGTGTAAATGTTTGTTACGAGGAATAATGTAAAGAAATGTGTACTAAAGAAGGTACATGTAAGCATGATTGTACCTGTAATTACTAATAATTGACCCGACATTAGCCTTTAATAAGCTTACTGTTGTGTCACCATACAGTTAATGAAATAGTTAAACAAATGTCAAATGGTAATTTGACATTTGGGGGAATTTGATTGGGTTTTTAGGAAAATTGTGATATGCTCAATCTAATTTAACAAAATGGGGTCATCCAGAACTAAAGTGGGCTATCCATATTTATTTATTAGAAAATTACACCATTGGTACTCAAACTATTATTTTGGAAGCAAGTTTTGTTCAATCTTTAAAAATTAACAAATTGGTCCCTAACCTTCCAATGATAATTGAATATCAGACTCCACTACGAAAACCATCAAACAGCTTACATTTTTCACAAATTTATGAAAAGAAGCTTTTATTTTCATAATGCTAATCCCTTAGCCATTTTCATCCGAACAAGAAATATAGATCAATGAAAATCAAACTGTTACAATTTATTATTGCCGGAGATGATTTTGGATTCCTAATCTTTCCATCCTACAAGACTTGGATCCAAAATTTTCATTTTCAAGCTCCATCCACAAGCCTTTAAATTATCACTAGACACCCATAAAACACGATTCACTTCATTCACCAGTCACGCAAACCTATCTTTAAAAAAATAAACATATGAGGCCGACATGATGATTCACATTCCGTCAATGGAGACGGATTGTTAGCTACAATAAAACGTCGATGACAAAATTACGACACTTTTAAGGTTGGGGACCAAAGTTACTAGAGTAATAGATTAAAGACCAGTGGTGCAATTTCCCCTTCAATTAATTAGAAAATACCACAATGTCTTTATCAATCTTATCACATGGACTCGATCAACTTTAATATCCAACTCAGGAGGAGTTCTCATGAAACTGCTTTATCATTTATAAAGCTAATTATTACATGAAGCCATGCCTATGGTACTCATATTGTTCCTTGTATCTTTCAAATTCAACTTCTGTAAACTATTCAATTTGCGCATATGGCAAATTCATTTGAAGAAGAGTGTGATTATCTGTTCAAGGCCGTTCTTATTGGGGATTCAGCAGTTGGGAAGTCCAATCTTCTTTCAAGATTTGCTAGAAATGAATTTCATTTAGATTCCAAGCCAACCATCGGAGTTGAATTCGCTTATCGGAATATTCAGATGGGGGATAAGCTCATCAAGGCTCAGATTTGGGATACTGCTGGCCAAGAAAGGTTATATCTACCTCTTTCTTTCTTTCTCACTTCACATATTTTCTCATCTGGTCTAAGTTACAATAAACAAAGTCAATAAATTTGGGGTCATTCGTGTTCGATTAGTTGCTATATATAGTGAGAGTGTCCGCAGAACTTAGATCATACAAAAATAAAAGTTAGATTTATTGAAAATTAGTGAAGATTTTTTACAATCATGAGGAATTCATTTGTGAAGGGAGTTTTAAGGACTACTTCATGATCCATTTGATGGTTTATGTTACCAAACCAAGCCTTTTAATGTATATGTTGAAAAACGGGTTATGAGTGGTCCATGTGGCCAAATTTAGATATTCGAGCCTGCCCATATGGTAGGTGAAAAAGTGGGAATAATACAACGGTCCTTAATACGAAAATCAATATTTTGTGCAGATTTAGAGCCATTACAAGTTCTTATTACCGTGGAGCACTAGGTGCTTTACTAGTCTACGACACAACTAGGAGGCCAACATTCGAGAATTTGAAGAAATGGTTGCACGAGCTACGTGAATTTGCTAGCCCCGACATCGTTATTGTTCTTTTGGGCAACAAATCTGATTTGAGTCACTCTAGAGAAGTTAATGTAGAAGAGGGACAGAGCTTGGCTCAGAAGGAAAATTTGTTCTTTATGGAAACGTCTGCTAGAGAAAATGTGAACGTGGAAGAGGCGTTTCTTCAAATGGTTGGTAGAATATTTGAAATAGCCAGTCAAAAAAGTCTTCAAAATAAGACAAAGGAAGCAACTAATCCAACACTTCAAGGAAAAAAGGAGATCATTTACATTAATGAAGTATCAGCCACTAAACAAAACAGTAATTGTTGTTCATATTGAACTAATTCATTTTTTTTCCCCGATACATGTATAGAATGAAATGTGTATTCCGATTGATATTATAAAATCGACAAAGTTTTACACGTTGTATATATTATAATCTCTTAGTTTACTTAAATTCGTCGACACATAAGTGAAACTCATCAAGGCAGTCAATAATATTGATGTACACGCGAAAGACTCCAAATATATCTCCAATTTTCCATCACCTAGAGGTGTTAGAGAGAGAGCCGAGCAGGGGACGGCTCGCACGAATTGGTTTATAGAGAACTTAAGTGCTACTAAAATTAAATGGCACAATGAATGCTCATTTTAAAAAGTTAGGATTCAGTTGAGAACGCGCGTTGCTATTTTTCCAAGGAAACTTGAGCTTGAAAAGTGTATTCGTAAAAGAGAAAAGTTATGTGCCACGAATTCGAAATACGTTAATTTAGTTTTATGAGGTGGAACTAGGGATGAACATAAAACGAAATATAAAGATGGGTGACTGTTTTGAAACAATTGAAAGTTCAGGTTTGCTAAACAGAAAGACAGTGCAAAGTTTGAGTACTATTTAAGCTTTCAAGCCTTTGATTTTTTCTGTTCGAGACCTAACCTACCTAGTAGAAGTACTCATACGAGTGATTCAAAAATGAGCTAAAAGTTGAAACGACTAAATTAGCCCTGACGACCAAACATACAAATTTGACTTTTGATTTGATTTGATTTTTTCTTGAACATAAATAATGTCAATATATGCTGCATGACGGTCATTTGATGCTCACCAAATACTGCGACAATGAAAATATTGTAAAATTTCAACTTCTATAACCACAACAAAATTCATGTTCAATCTTCCATAATTCACTTAATATCTCATTTGATGGTTCCGGACAATTGGAAGTCAGAACTAGAATCATTTATCATGTAAAACTTCCAATTACTTAATGATAAATAATTCAATCACATACTGTATTCAATAAAATATGTACAATTTTGAGTTCGATTATTGCATAGTGAATCAAGATGATCCACTTTCCAATTCAGGTGGAGTATGAATCTCTACATTTATGATACATGCACAATTTTTTGTTAAGAAGGTATGAAATGTATTTGGGCATTTAAGTAGAGATATTGATCAAAGATGTGATTTTCGAAATTTTGGGTTTGAACCCTCACTTGCTTACTTCTTATAAGATAACAAAGATAGATATTAAGACTCGACAAAATTATGATCAAATGCGATAACGAGATGACGGGTGTATACGAGTTTAACAAATTCAAGTAGACAAAACTTGTATTGTACGAATATAGCAATTAAGGAGTTGCTTGTCAAATTTCAATACAAGTAATGGATAATCAATTTGAAATTTCTTAGTATTTGTATGAAAAGTGTTTTGTATTTGTATGAAAAATGTTTTCATCGACGATAATGCTAGGGATGAGAATGGAATCTATTAAGACAGAAGGGAGGGACAGAGAGTAACTCGTTCAAAAGCCATAAAATATGTATGGAAGCTTCCCACCTCTCGAACCTCTACCACTTTCGCCTGTAATAGTTCTCCACGTGGATTTTTATTAAAAAAAGTGGGAAAAAAATCCAGACTGTAGTGAATAATTGTGAGTTGTTACTACTCATGCATTCACATTTATTAAAAAATCAGACATCATCATACATAACCAAACCTTAAGACGCGACGCGCCTCCTCCACAGCACACCCAAAACATCCGCAGCGCGCACACACAAAAACTGAAAAACAGAAAAAATTGTAGAGAGAGATAGAAGCGGGCGATGGTGAGACTGAGTGGAAGAGAATCAAAAACCGAATCGACAGTTTAGCAGAAAAATAGGAAAGAATATTGTGGTCTGTTATGAGTTATATGGGGGGTGGTAATTTCGTGGACGGGTTTCGTCGCTTGTTTCATCGTCGTTCATCAACACTTGGTACTAGTAATTCAGTTATCGATCATAATGCCAAAGGTCATTTGACAAGTTTACACGATCAAGAAGAGGGGCTTGTCATTACTGAAGACTTCGATTTTTCTGGTCTCAAGCCTATCAAAGTCCCTAATAGATTTAATTTTCCTGTTTCCGCCTCTTCTTCTTCCATGGATCCACACAAAAAGGTGTCTTTTTTTCTGGGTTCTTTGATTTAATCCTTTTTTTTTTCGTTTTTGACAGACATTGATATAGATCTTGTTGATTTTTTGTTTTTTGTTTTAACTGCTATAGCTGTCTGCATAATATGATCTATGAATTTTGAAGTTGATGGTTTTTTTGGGATTGTTCCATTTTGAATTATATTTCAGTCTTGTTGAATTTAGATGACGATTTGATATAACTTCGATTACTTTTGATTTTTGAAACATTTGAAATATTTTCCTTTGACGGGTAATTCGAGGAAACACGGAGGAAGAGAGATGTTATGGTAGGATTCTGGTTAAATAGTTGGCGATTTCATAGAATGTGGACTTATAAATTATAATTGCTGCATTTACATGATAAGTCAGTAACATATTGATTAGTTGGATTGACATTGATTTATTAAATACCAGAAAGATTTAATTTTGGCATGTTTTAAGGTTTTTGCATCCATAATGTTTTAAGGTTTTTGTAGTAAGTGTTTATTTATTTATTTTTTTCTTTTTGCTGTTGTAATGATGTAAAAGGTGTGAAAAAGATGAAGCATCTTTCCTTTATCTCTTGGCGATAAGAAAGAAAATGGAATTAGCATCCCTCCTCTCCCCCATAAAGGACAAAATGAATTTTCTTTTTGAGCTAGAAAAAAAATAAAATTCCTTTACTTTATATGCTCATGTAATTGCATAGTCAATGGGGGTAATTGTTTTACAGAGTGCACTAGAAAATGAATTTTTCACGGAGTATGGGGAGGCAAACAGATATGAGATTCAAGAAGTTGTAGGCAAAGGAAGTTACGGTGTTGTGGGGTCCGCAATTGATACTCATAGTGGAGAAAGGGTCGCAATCAAGAAGATTAATGATGTCTTTGAGCATGTCTCTGATGCCACACGAATTCTTAGAGAAATCAAACTCCTTCGGCTTCTTCATCACCCCGATATTGTGCAAATAAAGCACATTATGCTTCCCCCTTCTCGAAGAGAATTCAGAGATATCTATGTCATTTTTGAATTAATGGAATCTGACCTTCATCAAGTAATTAAGGCTAATGATGATCTATCACCTGAGCATTATCAATTTTTCCTCTACCAGCTTCTGCGCGGATTAAAATATATTCACGCAGGTTTATTGTCTCACACAATACAAAATCACCCCTTTATTCTTCTTATTCTTTCCATGCTTCCCAAAGAAAAATTTTGTGCTCACATTTCTCATGCCTTTTCCTTTTCTTGTAGCTAATGTATTTCACCGGGATTTGAAGCCCAAAAACATACTTGCTAATGCCGACTGTAAGTTGAAGATTTGTGATTTTGGTCTTGCCCGCGTGTCATTTAATGATGCTCCATCAGCAATTTTTTGGACTGTAAGTTTGAGTTTTTACAAAACTTTTGCATTTTCTTTCATTTTTCCCTTCCAAAAGTCATTGTAATCACTTCTTGACATTTTAATTTCTATTCACATTATTTTATTTATTATAGGACTATGTTGCAACCCGATGGTATCGTGCTCCTGAGCTATGCGGCTCCTTTTTCTCTAAAGTAAGCTGATATTTATGCTGATCTCCCAACATTTCTTTTTGTTTATTCACTTTTCAGTTACTAAAAATGGCACTAGGATTTATATGTCTATACTACTTTTTAAATGCAAAAAAAGGACTCATTTGAATAAAGCCAACCTAAAGTTTCTCTCATTGCTTCTACTTTTCACTTTATTTCTCAACAAACGCTAGCATACATTGATTAATAGTTTATTTAGATCATTAGGATTGGATATATTATTAGTTGACTAACAATTTGTTTGTTGATATTTTTCTTACTTTTTGAATTTAAAAATTCTTTGAGCCCATTTGACTGTTCAGTCGTAGCGAGTGATCAATCATCCCTTTTGCTCTTGTAACTTTGCGAGTCACTTCAATCTAAATAATAACTTATATTTGTTATCTTACGTCTGTATGAAAAATGAGGGTATAATATATGGGTGAATATGATAAAGATTGCATCCGCCCCAAACATTCTGTGTCCCTAAGCTGCATTTAATGTTAGCGGGAAAAACACTATATAATTTTTTCAAATATAAGCTCTATTGATTTGACAACCAGATGACCATTCTTGCAAGAGCATTAGAAAACAAGTTTTAAACAAGAACCTAGCTAGTTAATTGGTGGAATTTCGAAAACTAAAATCACACTGAAAATATTATTTTTTTCCTTACTGTGCATGAAAGAATTTTCGAAGGACAGATATCTTTAAGTAATACACTCAGTGCTTTATATTAATTAATGCATGTACATTTCCATTTGTAGTATACCCCTGCTATTGATATTTGGAGCATCGGATGCATATATGCGGAGATGCTTACTGGAAAACCATTGTTTCCTGGTAAAAATGTGGTGCACCAGTTAGATCTGATGACGGATTTCCTTGGTACTCCTCCCCCTGAATCAATTGCAAAGGTTAGATACTCCATTCCTCTATCTTCCTCATTTTATATTTTCTATAGATACCAACTCCTATTTTATATGAATATTGCTGCATTAGTCTAGTTAATAGCATTTCAAGAGGCTACAATGAGTCCTCTATGTTCCTTTATGACAACATATTTTATCATGAAAATGGCAGATCAGAAATGAGAAGGCAAGAAGATATCTCAGCAGTATGCGGAAAAAACAGCCCGTCCCATTCACGCAGAAGTTCCCAAATGTCGATCCTTTGGCTCTTCGCTTGCTGGAACGCCTGCTTGCATTTGATCCTAAAGATAGACCATCTGCAGAAGAGGTGACATTCAATGACCAATATTTGTTATACATATAAGTTCAACTATAATTGGGAATTTTTTTTGAAACCTGATTACGAACTGCAATTTTGTTAACCCTTTGGACTTTTATTTTGCAGGCATTAGCTGATCCTTACTTTCATGGATTAGCAAATGTGGATCGTGAGCCAACCAGTCAACCCATATCAAAGCTTGAGTTTGAGTTTGAGAAGAAAAAATTGACAAAAGATGATGTTAGAGAGTTGATTTATCGAGAGGTAGGCCATTCAGCATATACTTGCTGCCCAGTAAATTATTATTATTATTTTTTTTGTTGGTTCGCTGAATGGTTTCTTTTCCTAACTCAAAATACTTTTATATTAACCAAACAGATTTTAGAGTATCACCCTCAGATGCTTGAGGAGTATCTTCGAGATGGAGATCAGACTAGTGGCTTTATGTACCCAAGGTTAGGCATTAGTTAATTATGTTAATTAACTTTAAGATTTTATTGCAAAATAAACTATCATACTGCTTTATATGCTTAATGGTGTTTGTAGGTGATACACACTTTAAATTATGTGAATATTTTCATTTGCAACTGCTTTTTGAAAGTAATAGGCATACACTGTTTCTTCCTTGTTTTTTCATTTTACCAAGTATATAAGCTTTTGGGTAGGAGATAATTTCACTCATTAATATAGCTAGCCTCTTCGAAAATATAATCTCTGTATGGCTGTAACTTAGTTTGCAGAAATTATCTTCTGCTCGTAAATTATTTAGAAAGATTTTTGATATATTAGCTGATCTCATGCTATGTTTCTTAGTGGCGTTGATCGATTTAAGCGACAATTTGCACATCTCGAGGAGCATCATGGTAAAGGTGGAAGAAACACTCCGCTCCAAAGGCATCATGCTTCATTGCCTAGGTATGAAGTTGATAATGCTTTATTTTCTTAAAGGTTTTATGTGTTGGCTGTTGAGTGTACTACTAAATCAAATCTTATTTTCTTCTTAAATTTTTACAGTAAAAGTTAATTATGTATTCATAAGTTACTACCCTGTTGATTATATATAGGTGGAGAACATCAATGTTTTTATGATTGCAAATATCCACTTTGAAGTTTTTATTTGATATGGCTATTTAACGTTATTATGAAAAAATCTATATTTCATTTGCTTATTTTAATCTTTTTTGTGAATATTGTTTTGATATATACTTGTTCATCCGTTTCCGAATTCTGATTTATTAATCTTAGCCCCTGTTTGGTTTAAGCTAAAAATCAGATTTTTAATTGATGAAATCATGAAATGTGTGGTTGAAAAGATAATAAAAGTAGTGGAGCCATTATGGTTTGACATATACAAGTGTTGAAGACAAGATATAGATGAATACATGGATCACTCTCTAACAGCTTAAGATCTTTGATGAAGTGATTAACAAGTTATCAAAGTTAGGCAAACTCCTTGGTACAAGTTTGACAAGTCTCACAGTCCCCTATTTATGAAAATTATGCACGTCAAAGAGCACATCTCATGGTTTTATACCGTCACTACTCAGGAAAGTATCGTATAAAAAAGTCATTTGGGAGTTGTAGCTACCCATAGAGAACACGTATCGTGATTTTAAAAAGATATAGTTTATCTTTAAGATAGCATAGATAAAAATAAAATCAATAGCGGAAGTTGGGTTTGGATTGCTCCTATTAAGATTTGAGCTATGTAACCTAGGTCACATCAGGATGGCTTACATTGTTTCAAACCTGGAAAATTTGTTACTATTTGGACGGTCATCTTAATATTTTACCTTCTGCTGTACCTTCAGAGAACGAGTCCTTGTGGTCAAGGATGAAACAGCCGTTCAAGATAATGATTTTGAAAAACGAACTTCAGCATCTGTTGCTTCAAGTCTTCAAAGTCCTCCCAACAAAGCTGAGGGAACAGATAATTCAAATGCAGAAAGTGGAACATATTCTGCTGCTCGTAGCTTGTTGAAGAGTGCTAGTATCAGTGCATCTAAATGTATTGGCGTTGAAGCAACAAACAATACAGAGGTGATTTAATTGCTCGTGCCATTTTTACTCGCAATTCTATTGGAATTTACTATTCAATGCCTGCTCATTTTTGTTGATAGTTGAGTCATTGCTTGGTACTAAGCCCCTGTTTGGTTTGGTTCCAATAAAGATCAGATTTTTAGTAGATTTTCATTAAATTTGATGAAATGTGTGTTTGAAAAGTTGAAAAAAGTTGTGAGTCCTATGAAATTTGTGATTGAAAATGAGTTCGAAAAAAATAAAAAATAAAGTGAGTTAAGAAATGGAGGGCATACAGGAGCTAAATCTTCTTCGATGTGATTTCCATGCCATCTTATATTGAACTTACAAAAGATTTCTTTGATAAGAATGGGAGAGAATTATCACTAATATGTTTTGGTTAACTTATTCGTTTTTGACAGGAAGATTCGATTCCAGAGCAGAGCGAAGAGGTCGATGGGTTGCCCCAGAAAATTGCTGTTCTCCATACCTGATTTTAGAGTTCGATTGTCTTCAAATATATTGTTTGGCTTTGTAGATCGACCGGGCTTTATTATAGCTTATTGAAGATCTTTGCTTCAATTCAGGCAGAAACCATGGGCTTGTTGCCTATTGTTATTGATATCACATATCGTGTTAGTATTAGGTAAGGGAAATTGTTTTCCCATATTTTGATAGAGGACGTGGACATACATAATTACATATTAGCGGTGCTTAAAAGCACTTTTTTTGGCAAGCATGAAATTACAGTCTAAAATATGTTGGCACCAATTATGCCTTGTGATCAGTGTTCTAAAAAACACGTCTAGACAGCGCCTTCTGACCAGTGTTCTAAAAAGCGCACCAATTACGTTCCTAGGCGCGCTTAGTTATTAGGGACGCCTCGGTTCACCTCCGTCTCAGGCCCAAATTTTAAGAGGGTACAATTTTTTCTTTTTTTTTTTTTAATAAAACTCACATTCCAAACTCAGTAGCCCACTATCCCTTCAAACTTCAAAGACTCCAGAGAATTGAGAAGACGGAAGAACGGGAAAAAAAAAAAGACGGAAGAAGAGCGCAAAATGTCTCAATTTCTCCGCAAAAGATGGAAGAACGGCTCACAACCTACAAAAGGTACAAGGAATTATCAAAATAAAATAAGGGAGCTCGAGAATGATGATTTTGTATCGGACGATACGGATGACGAATTAGATGAAGAATAAGATATTGAATTGGAGTCCGATAAAGAGTTAGATTAGATAAGATTTAAGCTACAAGTTATCTACGTTATGTAATTATAATTTTGAAACTTATCTTTATGTAGCTATTATTAATTAAATACAGTATTTTATAATTTTTGATGTTTGCTATGTACTATTTGAATTATTGAATTTTTTTTACAATGATTAAAAATTTAAAATTAAAAAATTTTTTTTACGCCTAAGCTTTGCCTAGACTCGTAAAGCTTGAAACTTAACCTCCACACCTAGTCACGCTTTACATTTTTTAGAATATTGCTTGTGCTCTATACATTTTACACTGTTCATCACAACAAGATCAAAAAGGGAATGGAAGAATCATCTCATTATCATCATGGTCTAAAATCTGCATGAACAATAAAAACACGAAATGCAGGTGTTCAATATGTGAGTTTGTCTAATCGAGTTTATCAAATATGTCATAAAAACCTAAAATTAAACACGAAATGAATATGAATTGATATGACTTTCGGATAAAAATAAGGAGATGATGGTAAAAGTCAATCATTTAAGTGGCAATTTGAAAAATAAGAGAGAAACATTATAAACATTAAATATGACAGAATTCAATAAGTGTCATTAATTGATTGGACAATCGTGTTTATGCATGAACATCTCACCAAAGTTTTTCTCATCAAAATAACCCTACATTAGCTAATTTTGTAAAAATCTAGGGCTAGAAATAGAGAAAGAGGGCAGTTTGATAAACTGTTTAAGTGTCTTTGAAACCAAGAACATAATATTTGTGGTGCATATATATATTGTGAACGTGTGGTTAAAAAGTACGGTAAAATTGTTAAAAAAAAATGAAAAAATATTGTTATTCTGAATAATGTGTGATTTGAAGTGAGTGTGGGAGGAAGGATTCTCATAATATCAAAAATCAAATAATGACTCGGTTTAATTTAAATTCCTAAAGCCACTACTTCCTAAACTCGAGAAGAATTTTATTCCAAGCCTCCAATCTTTGATTCGAATGCAGTAGTTCAGAAATTATTTACTTAGATCTCTCGTAAATACGTATTTGATATAAAATAAAATGGGTCTTCCTCCGATTTCTCACAAAACGTATTCTTTACTTGTGACTCCCGAAACAAATAAAAATGAACTTGAAAACGAAACCATGTGAGGTTACACTTGCTTCTTTCATTTAGCATGCAATAAATCTTCTTCCTTAATTCACATGTCCATGATTTCTGGATCCAAAGTGTTCGTTTTTCAAGGTTGAAGATCTAAATGCTCACTTGTCCAAAGTACGAGGAAGTTCGTCTAATTTTTCTCGTGAAAAAAAAAAAAATAAAACTGCGAGGAAGAAAGCGAAGTGGAAATCTAAACATGGGAACTTTCCAATTCCCCCAACAAATGCACTGAGACACACTCATTTTCAATTCAAAAATAGAAAATAAAAATGGCAGAGCTAGCAGAAACATATGCGTGCGCCCCCTCAACGGAACGGGGCCGGGGGATCCTAATCTCGGGCGATCCCAAATCCAATTCGATCCTCTATTGCAACGGCAGATCCGTAATTATCCGGTACCTGGACCGGCCATTGGAAGTCAAGGTGTACGGCGAGCATGCATACCCTGCCACAGTTGCTCGATACTCTCCGAACGGCGAGTGGATTGCTTCAGCTGACGTGTCCGGAACTGTCCGGATCTGGGGGACCCACAATGATTTTGTATTAAAAAAGGAGTTCCGGGTCCTCTCGGGTCGGATCGATGACCTCCAGTGGTCACCCGATGGACAGCGCATTGTCGCCTCAGGTGATGGCAAGGGCAAGTCATTGGTTCGCGCTTTCATGTAAGCCTATATTTTTTCGAACAATGCATATATTATACATACACAAACTGGCATATGAATATTTGTAGTATAAATCATTAATATATGCATAGGATATGAAAAAATGAAAACAAAATTCTTTCAGAATACTATTAAAAAAGTTTAAAAATCCAGGTTCAAGCCTTTGGCTTTCATGACAATGGGAAGCATAAACAGTATTCATAACTACATCAAATTCACATTCACATTCTATATGTAACAGAATTATGTTAGGGAGGGCAGAAGATTATCTAGTCCTTATTTAGAGTCAGACTCTTATATTAAACAATTTTTTGTTAGGAAGTTCAGCCATGTAAATTGCATGTAACGCCCCAGAACCCCTGTCCCGAAGGTTGTTCAAATAATTCATTTATCCATAAAATAAATTGATTGATACACAGTGTAATACAAAATTCAAAGAAATATGCGGAATAAAATAAACTATTTTATGTCTCATAATATGTCAAATAAATTTTATCCACTAAAGTAAATCCATTGATTTTGAAATAAAATTCCCATTGCAAAATAATTTTCTAACTAAATACTGAAAGAAAATTTAAATTCTTGATCCCACGACACGGACTCTATCAGCAGTCTTAACCTCGAACTTCGATCCATCAAACATATGTAAAAAGAATTTAAAATATGGAACTCGCATACGAATACACCCAGTATAAATTTCATGCTAGTATTTTCACAGTTTAATATAAAAAGCAAGAAAATTACGCACATAACATAACTTTTCTAGTGTGATAGAAACCTGACCGTTTCATTTTCACTTAGGTCATATCCATTCTCAATCTCGTATTTAGCCCTATGACTGGTTTCCATGTGGATCTACATAATAGTACCTTTATGGTATTACCCACAAGATCCTTATTTAATTTGGATCACATAATATCACATAAATTACTTTACTTAAAACATTAAAAATGTGAAAACAGGAAACTGCTTGGCACATATAGAAATCCATACCTAATTCGTCAAATTGCTTATATACTTGAGCTACTTAGGACTGAAACGAACGGATCTCGAACGTGCTAGAAAACCTTTTTTTTCCTTTTCCTTTTTTTTCCTCTCTCTCTCTCTCTCTCTCTCTCTGTGTGAATTGAAGTGCAACAACGACAGTGTATTTATAGGTGTGATTTGATAAGAATAGTTACATAATTAGAATTCTAATAGAACTCTTAATTCAAATTTAGATTGGTCTTTCAACAAACAAACTTATCATGAAATTCGAATTAAAAAAAAAAACTATATGATGATAAGATTCTAGTGTGGATATGTGCAAATTTCAAGTTTTATCTAAATAATTTTTAGTAGATAATTCGATAATAATTTAATAGGTATCCAAAATAATATTAAAATTTAATTTCTTGTAAAACTCTTATATATTCAATTATTAGGAATTTTACCATAAGGTCCCTAAAAATGGTAATGTTGTTAGGTTACCCTAAAATCTCAAAACTTGCACTTATGCCTCATAATATATTGTACGTATTTTTGGGGTATTACATTGCACGCCCTAAACAGCTCGCATGTACGGTTGTCACTTTTACTTAAATGAACAAGATTACAGATTATGGGAAGATGATAATCATGAATAATGATGAATTAGGATTTGGAGACTTGATTTACTGGGTCTTGTAAGTTTCTTTTTAGCTTTAGATTAGTAGGAGGCTTCTTTAGCTTGCTCATCTAGATTTTCTGGAAGCGAATGGACAGCCTATGATCTTTCATCTGGCTTGACAGTGAAGCTTATGCACATTTCGTTTGTACTAATGTGTTTCAGATATTCTGATTTAACTCCTAGGAGCTGTACCTGTTTCTGTCTTATTTTAATATATTTTATCTGAATGAGTAACATTCTCTTAGTTTGTATTTTTTCGCAAAATTCTCTTACATGACTGACTTTTGTGGCAGATGGGATTCAGGAACTAATGTTGGAGAATTTGATGGGCATTCAAGAAGAGTTCTAAGTTGTGCATTTAAGCCAACGAGGCCATTTCGCATTGTAACATGTGGAGAGGACTTTTTAGTAAATTTTTATGAAGGACCACCATTTAAGTTCAAACTATCTCACAGGTTTCTCATCTCTACTTCATGCATCATTTGAGCTATTGTTCAAATTGAATTTTAATTTTCCTGGACATATCTTACTTTCCTCAACCTCCATATTTCCTTAAATGGTCTACATAAAGATGAATAAAATCTCATTGCTGCTGGTATGTTGAATCATGGCAACATGAGGATACTAACTGTACGGGTTAAAACTACTTCATAAACAAAATTAAGCCCCTATTAGGCGGGAATTAAAATTAGATTTTTAGTAGATTTTGATAGAAGTTGATGAAATGTTTGGTTGAAAAGTTGTGAGACCCATAAAATATGTGGTTAAAATTAATTGTTGACGTTGACTTGGATGAAATCCCTACCAAACATGGGCTATATAAGTACTTTATAAAAGCAATCATCATATTACTAGAACAAAAAAATGATAGACCACATCCATGATCCAACATACTATGCCACTAGTAAATTAAGGACAATCATATATCCAGATAACTTTCATATGTTTCTTTAGCTGTGTCTTGTTTCAAAGTTTTCAAAATTTCAATTTGCATAAAATTTTCAGTATTCTATTGTTGGCCTAACTATGTAAAAGTTTAGCTTTTGGTAATTACATCACTTTATAAATTTTCACATAGGAAATCGTCCTTTCACTTTTGATTTGGGAAATAAATCAAATAATTTTACAATTTTTCTTAGAAAATGCGTTGTTAAGAAGGAGGGAAAATTTATGGATCCACGTGTAAATTTGTTTGATTGGAAGACTGTGTCGTTGAAATTGAATTTTGGGGAAAATGAATTTTAGAAAATGGGGGCCAAACAGGGGCTAAAAGATATTCTAATTGAATATGCTTTCTGTTTACATGTTTCTAAATTTTTGGAAATTTACTGATACATTTACCTGCAGGGACCATTTGAATTTCGTCAACTGTGTTAGGTTTTCTCCAGATGGCAGCAAATTTATTACTGTTAGCTCTGACAAAAAGGGTTTAATATTCGATGCGAAGACCGGAGAAAAACTTGGAGAACTATCTTCTGAGGATGGCCACAAAGGAAGCATATATGCTGTGAGTTGGAGTTCTGATAGTAAACAGGTGGGCCTTCAAGAAATTTTCTTGTGATATGCTTGAGTCTTAACATTGCCATCTTCGGCCGATCTTCCCCATCCCCCATCCCAAACAAGAAATAGGCAAAATATAGATCAGTGGAATTCCTTGTTCTTGTATAACAATCAAATATTATATGCAATATTCAATAATTAGCTAAAATAAATAAATATAGCTGTGTAATTCCTTTAGGTTGTATAGCAACCAAATTATGTGAAAGATTTATAAAATTAGGGTAATTCTTTAGTTTTTACTGTGCAATATCTCCAAGTAGAGACGTGAAATGTGGTTTAAATCTCAAATTCCATTAAGCTCTTCCTCAACTATTAATCAAGATGATGAGCCATTGGCCCTCTGTAGATATCCTTTTCTTCGTCCAAGCCCACTCTATGGCTTAAATGTAAAAACAAAAGCAACTTTTCGACAATTAAGCTCTGCATGGAATGCATAACGGAGAATTGAGCAATTTGTGTAGTATCTAAATGTATATTAACTTCCAATAATACACTCATTTCAACTCATTTTTCGTGATGTATAAAACCTAACAAGCATAAACTTGATTTTAGGTGCTCACCGTGTCCGCTGACAAGTCTGCAAAAATATGGGAGATATCTGAGGATGGTAATGGAAAGGTGAAGAAAACAGTAACTTGCCCTGGTTCTGGTGGAGTTGATGACATGTTAATTGGTTGTCTCTGGCAAAATGATTATATCGTCACTGTTTCTCTTGGTGGCACTATATTTTTATACTTGGCAAATGATCTTGACAAAGAGCCACTAGAGTTATCTGGACACATGAAGAATGTTAATTCATTAGCCGTGCTGAAAAGTGATCCAAAAGTTATACTAACAAGCAGTTATGATGGCTTGATAGTCAAATGGATTCAAGGTATTGGATATTGTGGAAGGTTAGAAAGGAAGGTGAACTCTCAGATTAAATATTTTGCAGCTGTTGAACGACAGATTGTTTCATCTGCATTTGACAATAAGGTTAGCAAATAATTCAGAAGTGGTTATCAAATTGCTTTTGCTTGGCCCTTCTTTGCTTGACTTCTTCAGCAATTAATCTTCAGAGTATAATTACTGATTTCTTCCCCATGCTCATGAATCTCATAATGTTTGCTATTCATTCTAAATACTCTAGATATGTATAAGGTCTAGAGGTTTTCTTAACATTGGTGAGAGATCACCTTTCAACTACTAAGTGATGGGGAAGCTCATGACTATATGGTGTACTGAGATTTAATAAAGCCACGTGATTATAAAAACTATTTTCACCCCATCTAAACGGGAGCAGAGTATATGCTATTGGCAAGTCTTATAATACATGAGGATGCCCTTTCCATAGATTTCTTTGCCTATCACATTCTAATTGGACAGGTCAGATAAGTTAGCAATAGCTGTGTTCTACTTCTGTGTTTGTGTATGACAAGGTTGTATCTGGAGCTTTACATTCTTTAGTTGACTCGTTATCTTTTTTTCTTCCTCCCATTTGTAACTGTTTTTCTTTTGAATAGCGATGTGCAGTAAGAGAAATAAAAGTTATACTACGACCATTGTAAAGTGAAAAAAAATTCAGCTTCATGTTCTAATGCTTTATTTTGCTTATTTCTCTGGCTAAGATTTGGAGAGTGTCTCTACATGGAGATCAATGTGGGGATGCAGATTGCATTGATATTGGCAGTCAACCAAAGGATTTGAGCCTTACCATTCTTTCCCCTGATCTTGCCTTGGTTTCAATTGAATCTGGAGTTGTCCTCCTTCATGGTGCAAAAGTTCTGTCAACCACTAATCTTGGATTTCCTGTAACAGCATGTACAATTGCACCTGATGGAACAGAAGCAATTGTGGGTGGTCAAGATGGGAAGTTGCATGTATATTCTATCACAGGTGATACTATGAAAGAAGAGGCAGTACTGGAAAAACATCGGGGGGCAATCACCATCATTCGCTACTCTCCTGATGTTTCCATGTTTGCATCGGCAGATGCTAACCGAGAAGCTGTTGTCTGGGACCGTACTTCCCGTGAGGTAGTGAATCGTCATCCTTACTATTTTTAGACTTTTTGGAAAGTATTACATCTCATGATTTGTTAATAGTTTCTGATGTCTTGGTAGTAAAACCGGGCAAAGTTGTTGAACTTGGAAGTATTAAGTTGCTACAGGTGGCTTAAGTGGGCATCAATAATAACTGTGATCAAACAAAAAATTCAGTTTGTTTTCGTTGCTCCTGTATTACTTATTTATGCATCAATGAATTTCCTGTCTTCTTTTCATTTCTTTTGGAATAGAGTTAATATCAGTGTTCCAAAAACTGCATCTCCGCCTTGGCAATAAGCTCGAATTAAGCAGTCAATTGCTAAGTTGACCGCTTAATGTGCGCACGCCTCGGCGCTTTTTATTAATTTTTTTTATTTTTTATATAAAACTCAAAAATGACGTTATTCGATAAAGATTTAAATAAGATTTAATTTAAAGTGCTATTTATATTGATTTTGAGATTTATCGTTTTGTTGGAAACTTCGTAAGTATGTATGAAATTCGTATAAATTTGTTAAGACTTGTCTAGCTGAATGTTGAAACTATGAAAAATAGTTCTTTTACATTTCGAAAACTTGAAACTTATATAATCGACTAATTGTAGGAATTATTAATGAAATAAAGTATTTAATAATTTTAGATGTTTGGTACATATTATTTTAATTATTTAATGATTTTTAGAATGATTAAATATTTAAAATAATAGTAAAAATAAGCAATGCCTTTTTACACCTAGGCTCATAAAGTTTGGAGCTTAGCCTCCATGCTTAGCCACGCTTGACGCTTTTTAGGACAGTGGTTAATAAAGCCCTATTGGAGATATTGGCCCCATGGTACAAAAACTGCTTGATAATCATCCAAATGGAAGATGTAATAAGAAAAAGTTTGTATTGGCTTTCATGTACTACAATCATTGAATGGCTCAGAGATAAATTCTGTACACCAGTTGAAATGAGCATAGTTGTCTGGAGAAGTGTCGGAAGTATGAATATGTGACGAGCTCTAATTACGAAATTGTTCTTTCCAAATTACTGTGGCATCATTCCTTTCTTAATTTACACGAAAGATCTTCCTTGTTGATAATAGAAGGTTTTATCTATTGGTTTTCCTTCTCTCTCTTTTTTTTTCCCCTTTTCTTTTTAACACGTTATCTATCTAATTTTTTGCTTATATATTTGGCAGGTAAAGCTTAACAATATGTTATACCACACAGCTAGAATAAACTGCTTGGCTTGGTCACCTACTAACAACATGGTAGCCACAGGATCACTCGACACATGCGTTATTATATATGAAATAAACAAGCCAGCATCAAGTCGAATAACTGTCAAAGGAGCTCATTTGGGTGGAGTCTATGGATTGGAATTTACTGATGA
>CAIGRB010029325.1:93693-117368 GCA_903798255.1 Fraxinus quadrangulata | reverse complement strand
GATCTCAAGATCTTGGTTCAATGGAACAATTAAGTCAATGGAATACTAAGTCACGTGTAATTGTAAGTCTAGACATATATGTCGTAGACAAATACCACAAGCATTTGATCTCAATGATATAAACTCGTGGTATCTTTAAGAGATTTACCAAGAGATCAAGATACTGCATATCGAATGGAATGAGATTAAGCTTACTACGTAAGAGTCTTTATAATGGTAACCCTGTCTTGTTGACTGGAGATCCCAAGATCTTGGTTAAATGGAACAACTAAGTTATGAAAATTTCATGAAGCACTTAGGAAATTATTCATACTCATTCCTATGATAATTAAAGTGTTTTCTGGAGAATGATTAAAGATTACTCTTTTAATGATTTCTATAGCTTGATTAAGTTAAGTGGAGTGTGGTAGAATACTCTTAATAGGAGATCACATATGTAAGTGTGAAGTGGGACCGCTTCAATGAGAATTGTTCCAGGCTAAAATTCTATAAACACTTATGAAATCCAAAAGTTGTTCAGGGCCAAAATGAACACAATTATGAGAACCATGAACGGTTTAGGGAAGCATTGTGTGAGTACTATTGTCTTGGCTTACACGAACGACTGAATAGTTTAAGACATCACGTTCACCAATTAGCCAAGTAAGTCCGATAGTATTTCACTAAGGAAGGTTGAAAGTAGGAAGCTACCTTACCTAATGCAGTGTTTTTTCGCTTTCTCTACTATGCATCATAATTTTGCGTTGCATATACATGTTTAAATTTTCATTTATGTAGAGGATTGTTGAAAATTGGTTTAGAAAATTGAAAATTCGGTTAAGTGTAAAAAAAAAAAAAAAACTTGGAAAAGTGACTTTCGTGTCAACTTCAGTCAAATATTCGAACTTGATCCGATGATCAAATTACAAATATAAATAGACCAACTTGTTCTACTCATCGAGTAGATCGTCGTGATATATTTGAAATCTCAAAACCAATTCCGTATGAATGGGAAATTATGATCCAAAGTTGGAAGAAAATAGAAGGAAACTGTCTGAAAATTGATTAAGGCTGTTGCTAGCTTATGGTGGACTGTCGCTCGAGTAACAGGCCAGTGACAAGCTAGCAACAGAGCCTCTGTTATTTTTGCTCAAGTGACGTGTTGGCGATAAGCTAGCGACAGTAAAGGGTGCGACATTTTGTAAGAGTTGCTGAGTTTGGAACGTGACACTTCATTCACAACCTTCATTCTCTATATATAGGACCTCTTGGACGTGTATTTATCATTTTCATATCATTCATTACATGTTATGTTGTATAAAACATTTCATTAAAAATGATTTCGTTGCATAAAATAATAAGTCCGGTAAATAGAGAATTTCGTTCGAGTTCGTTGGTCTAAGCCATTTGAAGTGCTCCTATGACTCGAAGTGGTCATTGTATGTATCTTGGGAGATGGTTGCTGAAAAACCGTTAGCACCAATGCGGGGCAAATCCATTTTGAGGACAAAGTATTTAACACTTGATTCGGCCAATTGTATCACTTGCACCTCTTCTTTCCTTATCTTTCTAATTTCTGATTTCATTTATGTTTGATTTCAGAATATTGTTAACCTTATTTAAATATTTATATTGTAAGGTTCAATGTCATGCTTTCATTCAAAAATGAAAANTATGTTTGATTTCAGAATATTGTTAACCTTATTTAAATATTTATATTGTAAGGTTCAATGTCATGCTTTCATTCAAAAATGAAAAGTGACGAGTCCATATTCATGTATTCGGATTCGGTAAATCATTAAGTTATCTTTTCAACTATTTTGGTAAGTTGAATTATGTTTTGATTTCACGCATATTATCGGTATGTTTTTGTAAATATAATATGCACATTATCGATGTAATATCTCCAACAAAACATAGAAGTATGAACGTGTCAAAACTCCAAGAGAAGCTACATGCTATGTAACTTTTTGTTTCAAAAGTGACATAATGAGATTGTTTTTATTTTTAAAAATGATAATAACGTATAGAAGTTTGTATTCAGGTATGTATTTCAAAAAATTAAAATACAATCCAATATGTGACTTTTTAATAAATGAAACGAAGCTTAGCAGGGCCTATGGTGGCATTTTTGTGAAATTCAAGTAGGTTGCTTGTTTCCATTTAAGCAACTATGTGTACGAAGAACGATATGTAGTGCGAGGTCGAGGTTAGGGAAAGGAGTCAAGTTGATCACACTCAACGAGAGAGAGGTGTAAAATGAACATTTTGTTTAAAAAAAAGAAATCAGATTACTCTCTTTGTGACCTTTTATTATAACTAGTGAATGCACGTGCATTGCACGTGTGGTGGGAGATGTAGTGCAAGTAATAATGTTTTGTATTTTGGTTTTGTGGAATTTCAATGGAGAATGAAACCTATTTTGAGTGTGAGTAATAACGTTGGATTTTGGTCTTGTAGGATTTCAGTGGAGAATGAAACTTGCTTTGAAGGAAGATTACATTGGCGTGTATAAATTATGTCCACGGGTATTTTCATTGCTAGAGTTAATATTAAGCAAAAAGTAGAGTTGTTGAGTGATGCAAGATCGTCAGAAGATAAGAAGTTATATTTGTAGTGTTTCCAACAAAATAAATTGTGCTAAATGATGAATCGGCACCATAAATATAGTTAAATACCTTCAATGCTCTCCAAGTCATGTATGGGACATAAGCAGTTGTAATACTAACACGAAAACCTTCAGGGACTGTAGGACCTTATAAATGTCATCATCCCCTGCACCACCAAGACAACATAATTGAGAGAAAAGTAAAGTTTATTTTGTAACGGAAATCTAATAATTCTTATTCTTGAAATCTAATGGTGCAGTTCAACTTCTCCATTTTTTTGTTTTCATCTTACTTTTTCATTGGTGCATATGTAATATTTATTTAAGAGATATTTCTGTTTTTTTTCATAATGTCCACCCTGATTAATACCTACCTTGCTACAACTACAAGATGTCTTACATAAATTCTGTCTTACTCAAAATCAACAATGCTACATTTACACTCTTGTATACATCACATGACACCATCATTCTCTTTGGTTTCCCCAACAATCTCTCCCTTTCTTGCCAAAATTATGCCACATAGGGTGGAGTGTAAGGCTAAATGGACACGAGAATGTACATCTAGCATAATTGTTACAAAATATGAAGTATTGTGCTAAGTACTAAACCACTTGCAAGAGCTATATAAGTTTTCTTGTTAAAAATAGAAATGGAATATAAAATATTAGAGAAATGATATTGGTTATTACCTGTTCTTTTTGTTCAATAAAATACCATAATATCCAGATCTATATCCCTAGCTGCAGGAAATGAGGTTGCTTAAATTAAAGCTCGAGTTTACTAATCACAAAATTTGATGTAATCTGAAATTTTGGAAGGCAACTCTAACATCAAACACATAAAATATAAAACAATGACATTTGAAGACAATAATAAGATCTCACTTCAGGGAAGTCAGCAAAAACTCGTTTTATTGAAGTGTAGGCTAAGTGAAAAAGGATCATAGGCCATTCAGAAATAGGCCATATGAAGAACGAGATTACATGATTTTTCAGCCGTTCATATAAACAATTTGGTAATACCACATGGTTTAACTCATTAAATAGATATAATAAATTATAACCTATAATCAGAACAACAAAAAGTTTTTGCTTACTGATGAAAAAAATCCAAAATCAAGAAAATCAATCGAAGCTGAAGATTAATCAAGACGGTAAAACCAAACAAACATTCTTGACTAAAAACCTACAATCATCAATTAATTCCAAAAGATGAACAAAAAAGCTCAATCTTGGAAGCTTACCAAAAGATGTCGTAAATAAGTCTAATAACATGAAAATTAATGCAAAGACACAACTTTTCAACTCTATAAATAATTATCTTTTGATTTTGTTTGCAAAATGTTTTCCCAATTATTTATTAACAAGATACCATAACATCTACATGTCTCCTTAATCCTTATCACAAGTAAATAACAGATGCCTGAAATTTCTAATATTTTCAATTTATACAAGATACTGCAGCCCAAAAGTTTCGAGTTTTCAGAACTATGAATTTCAAGAGATATCATAGTTCAAAAGTTTTTAATTTCCATTTTCCTTTTGATTCAAGAAGTTTGAAATCCAAAGAGAATCCATTTCTTTTATGAAAATATTTAACATCTACACGTCACCTTAATCCTTCTCACAAGTAAATAACAGATGTCTGAAATTTCTAATATTTTGAATTTATAAAAGATACCGCAGCCCAAAAGTTTCGAGTTTTCAGAACTATGAATTTCAGGAGATATCATAGTTCAACAGTTATGAATTCCCCTTTTCCTTTTCATTCAAGAAGTGTAAAATCCAAAGAGAATCCATTTCTTTATGCGAATTTTGAACCTAACTAAGCATTTACAGCTGAAACTGAACTCCCTCTGATTATATCTTCAAAATTATGCAGGTATCTATTGTATCAACCAAGACTTTCCCTTCCAGGAAAACAAAAACTAAATATAAAACCACAAAAAGAAATGAAAGTTTTCATAAATTCCAATTCAAATAGCATGTCTGTACTAAATGTGAAAACTTAGAAAGAAAAAAAAAATTAACAACAAAAACCACCCTAAAATAAAAATAAAAATCCTTATTTCTATCGAGTTCATCTCTTCACTACAAATCAAGCTTTTCATAGATCTAAAACATAAAGAACAGATTATCCAACAAAAATTCAATTTAATTAGAAAAAAATACTAACAAGAATAAAAACTAAAAAATAACCTTCAAATATAATCACCAAATAAGGTTGTGAAACCTAGTAACAATCCCTTTCGGAGGATTTTAAACATTGCTTTAAAATTATCAAAAACCAAAGACAGATAAAGAATAGAAAGCAATATATGGTATGGAAATACTTGAATTATGAAAATTTAATTGCTTGTGAATTTCTTTGCTTTTGTTTTTTGTGGTGATAACACTTGAAATATGTGAATTTAATCACTTGAGAATTTCCCTTTTTTTTTTTTTGTGATAATTGAACAGTATAGAGTTGAATCATATAAAAGATTTGAGAAGAAGAATCGTTCCTATTGTTTTCATTGCCAAATTATGGTAGGTACGTAGTTTTGTAAGGTATGCTGTATGCATAACACGGTTACTTGAAGAAAGATATTGTTCAAATGTTACAGCTTGTCGCACGCTTGCCAAATCCTCCAGATAGATTGCAAAGCATAAAAATTAATGCTCACACATCAAGAAAAGCGCTTTTCAAGGCAGAATCAAAATATTAGAATGAAAACGCACTACTTTTAACATATCTCAAGTGATTTTGGGTGTTCCAAAGCATCAATAAAGTAAAGCAAAACTGGAATCCAGTAATGAATGGATTTTATATATTTTTTTTTCACTAAGTCACGAAAAAATTCTAAGAAAAATTAGGGCTTCTAGCCATTGAAGTGGTACCTTTAGCCAACTGAAATCCCATGAAAACACTACCAACTTTCGTAATTCAACAAAACATTGAGCATAAATTGCAAAATTAATCAGCTCAAACAAAAAGCCTTATATCTAGCCCCTTGAGTTTTTTCTGCAGAACAAGTGTATCTAAAAACCCAAGGCAGAGAAGTGGGTGGATTTGGTGATGAGGAGACGGTGCACCAAGATGGCAGTTGTCGCCGTCGAAGTGGAATTTGCTACCGCTGCTAACTCCCAAATTGTGTAAAAGATCACTCCATAAACAAATTTTGAAGATTTCTGCAAAATTAAAACCAGATGTAGAAAAGAAGTTTTAAGATCTAGAAACAAAGAGAAAACTCAGAGATAAAATAAATATTCTAGAGAGAAAAAACAGGAACACTTATCTTCTTTTATTTACTCAAAACGACACTGTCTCAAAATTCAGCTAATTTCCAAGTGGCTAAGCAAACTCGGCTCAATCCAAATTACTGAGCCAACAACTTGTGAACAGTAACTGAAATCTACCTCTTTTGCTTTTAGTTAGAAGTGACATATGTCATTGTCAAATATAAATTCCTAATTCATTAATAGCTAAATATTAATTTGGAAGTTATTATAATCAAATTATAATCTTAGCAAAAATGTCTTCTATTAGAAAACTCAAATTACACAGTGTGTCACCTTTAATTTAAAACCCGACAAAGAATGTCACTTTCCAATGTAGAACCTTAAGCACATGTATTCTATTAGAAAACTCAAAAATACATTTTTCTTTTCTTATTTTCAAATACAAAATTTTCAATAAAATAATATTATACGAAAAAAAAATTCCTTATTTTTAAATCACACACACTAAAAAAAAAAAAAAAACTCTATTTCAACACTTTTTCACAAAATTTAATTTTAATGGAGCTCAAACAGAGGCTAAATCTTACCAAACAAGATAAAAAACCATCGTCAAGTTTGTTGTATGTGCATTCTTCAAGGACAACGAATTTTTCCATCTCTGAGAATAACACAGACATACATGATTATCAAAGTGACACAGTGTTATTGCACATGCGATTTTATAATTAAAAATTGACATGCAATGTCTCTATTAAACGCACAACTTCAATTCATATCCAACACAAAAATAGATTAAGATTTAAACAAGAGTTAAAAGATTTATTTATAAGCACGTTACAAACTCAAGTAAAAACGTTTTTTCAAAGAAAGCAAATTACACCACATGTGACCTTTTATTTAAAAAGTACCACAAAGACGTCGCTATCTAATGTAAGACAAATATCACATAAGGTATGACTTTTTAACTAAAACGAAACAAACGTCATTCTATAATACATAACAAATATCAACACACCACATTAAAGAAATGTCTAGAAGTTAAAAATAATACCTAAACATGATAAAAAAAAATTATGAAAATTTTAAAATAATTGCTATTTGAATTATTGTGCTCTTGTTTGATCTCTATTTTTTTAAATTCATTTTTTTCTCCAAATTTATTTTCAACTACACATTTTCTCAATAAAATAATTTTACACGTAAATTTAAAATCTTTCCTTATTTTTTTAACCATACAATCTCCAGAAAATCACTTTTCCAAAATCTGTTCTTTATAAAAATGGGGATCAAACGAACCATGAATAATTCGAAATAGAAATTACTTAAATCCATAAGCAATTAATGAATCCCTGTTTGATCTACATTCTTACAAAATTCATTAGTTCAAAACTTATTTTCAACTATATATTATTCAATAAAATAATATTTTCCATCACATCCAAACATTTTCCTGATTTTTTAACAACATATTTTTCATCACGTCACCGTTTAAAATACATTATTCCCCCAATAATGTGCAACATGAAAAAACAATCAAGAACCTCAAAAACATCAAATCCAGAATTATTTTATGAATAATTTGAATTGAAATTCAGAAAATTTCGTAATAAAAAGTTTCAAAATAGAAATGAGCATGTTACCGAAAAATAATGAACTTTCAATCCTGATCGTGGATTGAAACTTAAATTGGAGACGAAATTAATACCAAATTCGAATCATGGAATTCCGATGTAGAGTTCGAATTTTAGAAGATTTTAAGAAGAAACATAGTGTAATTTCATCACAGTAATCTTGAAGATATCGTACTTTACTCTGAAATTGAATTAGATGAGAAAGAATTTGTGAGAGTTTTTCAATTTTATGTGCTTTCACAGTAGCTCAGAATTCAACAGTAAGTATTAACATTTTATTTGTAATTAAACATAATTAGATAAGAGCATCTCAAATATTCAAAGTATTTAAATTAACATTTTATTTGATAGAAAATGCTCTCTATTTTAAAGTGTAAACCCTTAAAATTATGTTTTAAAAGACTATTTAATGTAACATTTTAATTTAGACATACTCTTTATAATTAAAAGCATTCAAAGTATTTTAATTTTCAATGAAAATAGATAATATAATAATTTGGAGGAAAGCTGGCGAAAATAGCAATGGTAAGTTCACACCGACATCAGAATTTGTATAGCCAACTATTTGATTAGTAAAAGATCCGAGATATTAGTCCCGAGAAACTTTCTAGTTATGAATCGGGTATAGAACCAATCGGATATTAGTCCCGAGAAACTTACTTTTATGACGCAAGGGTTGGAGCCGCTTGATAAATTGAGTATTATTTTACTTATGATTAATGGACACCGTGTTCTTTGATAAGTAAGAGGGTCATAATTCTGGATTCTTAAACACGTTAATACACATGTAAATGTTACAAGAACTTTGTGCCAAGTATATCTCGATAGACTCCTCAAGTTGAGCAATTTCTACGAGTAGCTATATTGAGCTTTCATATTTGAATCGAGGTGCTTTGTTACATTCTTATCATGAACCTTGCTTTGAGTTGAGGAAGAATGAAGGATAAGAAGGTATTAATTAGCAGTAGCTAACAAATTATAAGAAAACTCAAGGTGTTTGACATTCTATAGACTTGAAAAGGCACGTAGTCATGTAGCAATTATCGATATAGTTCAATGTCAACTCAATACGAGGTTGCGCTTACTTTATGTAGTGCTAAGCATAACAATCGTGAGAACTATTCTCTATTATTGCATAAAAAGGACAAATTGAGTCCCCCAATTAATATTTGAAAAATCAGGTTTAAAATAAATTCAGGAAAGAAAATAAGAGCATTTTGGTTTTAATTAGGTCATAACAAAGATTATTGTTTTCTTAATTCGACAAATATTATAAATCAATTTTGTTTATTTAAATAACATTTTAACTAAAATTTACAGTGCATAATTTTATTTATGAAAATTTGTATTAGAGAACCCAAATTCATGTTACTGGCTTTTTTTTATATAATATATAAGTTGAGAGTGCAATTATAATGAAAGTTTAGGGATTAATTAATTAATTTTTAAAGATTGCAGATCACCTCATTAGTGCAATTTCCCCCCAAAGTTAATTGGGAAAATAATTATAAATTCGAATTATTGTTTATTCCATAAAATTGTTTACGCAATACGCAGCGTCCTTTTTCTTTATGAATAATTATAATTACAATAATTATTTGTATTCTCCATCGCCACTCTCTCTCTCTCTCTCTCTCTCCTTCTCCTGCTCTCACTCCACTCTCTCTCTCTCTCTGCGAACTCGCTGAAGATTTTCAATTTGAGTTCTTCAATCGCGCATCGAATCTTGCTTGCTTGGATTTCTGGTTTCTCAACATTTAGGGGTGGAGGAACAATAAGTACCAAAGGCCCCAATTTCTTCGAATCTGAAAAGTGAGTGATGTGGTGTTTGCTTGTGAGATGTGATTAGTTGAGAACTTGAGGTAAGTTTTTTACTAGCATTTTCTTATTTACTGCGATTACTGACAGTTATTAATGTTTTTTGCTGAATTTTTGCCAACTATGTTTAGATCTATTGTGAAAAGGTGCGTTGAGTAGTTGAGATAGAATTTAATACTTTACTTAATTAACGAGATATCACTAGTATTAGCAGATAATTTACGAATAAAATAATTTGAAAGAAAAGAAATCAACTCTGGTTGTTATCTTTGGAAAGGGGGAAAGATTTTTTTTTTTTTTTTTTTGTTTTGTTTTCTGTTTTTAACTTGATTATTTGATTTTGGCGGAATTGAAGTTTCTGAAAGTTACATGGTCATGATTCAGGAGTAATGGAATTAATGGTGAATCTATTCAAATAGGGCTAAATAAAGAGACCGAATCATGGTGGGTAATAATGCTACCGGGTTTTACCACCATCCCCTCAAAAAAGAAAAAATAAAATAAGGAAGGATCTTCCTAGAGCAGGTGAATTTGAATGTATCTTCCCAATCTTTCATGGTGGCAACATATATTACACGTCATTATTTTGATGAGTGGAATCATGTTTCAAGATGGAATTTTGAACTCCGGTCTTTCACTAACAGAGACATAAGTTATCCGCAGGATGGTTGTTAGAAAATTTGTTAATTGCTTCATGGAAATGTGGTGCATACTTGTTATGCAGTATTTTTACTTTAATCTCGTTTTGATAATTTGTTTTCACTATTGAAATAGTGTCTTACCTGTGATCTTATATTTCAGAAAAGATGCCTTCATGGTGGGGGAAGTCATCTTCAAAGGATGCAAAAAAGAAAACATCTAAAGAGAGTTTTATTGACACGTTAAATAGGAAGTTTAGGAGTCCTGAAATTAAATCTTCCAATAGATCAGGGGGATCTAGAAGACATTCTAGTGACACAGTTTCAGAGAAAGGGTCTCAGTCACGAGCTGAGTCAAGGTCAGCATCACCTTCCAAGCACGTTGCAAGATGTCAAAGTTTTGCAGAAAGGTCTCAGGCCCAACCACTTCCCGTGCCAGATCTGCGCCCTGCAAATATAAGGAGTACAGATTCTGGAATGGGTAATGTAGCAAAACCGAAATCACAAAGAATCTCCAAACAATCATTGTTTCTACCTCTCCCAAGACCTGCATGCATCAGATACAGACTGGACACTACTGACTTGGATGGTGAAGTAGGTGCTTCAATCTCTAGCGAATGCTCCATTGAAAGTGATGATCCAGCTGACTCACGTCAGCGTATTCCACTGGCATCTGACTATGAAATTGGGAGTCGAACTGCTACAGGCAGCCCTTCAAGGTGAGTGGAGTTCCCAAATTTAAAGAAGAACTGTAGGTAGTTTGTTGTCAGTCATGTTTTGATTATGCATTTATTATATTTACTACGTCTTACTAACGTCATGATTCCTTTTCCCCACTTTTTTTCCTTAAGCATTTTTGTGAAGGATCAGTCTGCTGTTGCACCAGTAATCTCAAGCGAGTCAGCTGTTCCAGTGAATCTCTTATCCAATAAAAATGTCTCCTCTTCAACTCCTACAAGAAGACAGCTGAAAAGTCAAGTTCCAAATCTACAAGTCCCCCATCATGGTGCCTTTTGCAGCGCTCCAGATAGCTCAATGTCAAGTCCCTCTAGAAGTCCGATGAGAGCTTCCCGTTATGAGCTAGTTACAAGTTCTGCTTTTACTACTGGAAAGCATTATCCAGATCTTCTATTTCTTGGTTCTGGTCCTTGCTCCAGTCCAGGCTCAGGTCAGACCTCTGGGCACAATTCAATGGGAGGAGATATGTCAGGACAATTATTTTGGCAACCTAGTAGAGGAAGCCCAGAATGTTCTCCAAATCCTAGTCCGAGAATGACAAGCCCTGGCCCTAGTTCCAGAATTCACAGTGGTGCTGTTACACCACTTCATCCAAGAGCTGGCGGGGGACACACTGAATCGCAGACTAGTTGGCCTGATGATACAAAACAACAAACTCACCGCCTACCCCTTCCTCCTTTAACAAGTTCCAATTCCTCGATGTTTTCTCATTCGAATTCAGCTGCAACATCACCTTCTGTACCGCGAAGTCCTGGACGAGTAGAAAGTCTTACAAGCCCTGGCTCACGTTGGAAAAAGGGAAAATTGCTTGGTAGAGGCACATTTGGGCATGTTTATTTTGGTTTTAATAGGTGCGTGAATCAGTTTAGTGCGTGCTACTTTCCTTGATCTTTATATGTTATGGAAAACTCATCATTTGCGTTTCTTTTATACTT
Organism: Fraxinus quadrangulata; assembly: GCA_903798255.1. NCBI lineage: Eukaryota > Viridiplantae > Streptophyta > Magnoliopsida > Lamiales > Oleaceae > Fraxinus > Fraxinus quadrangulata. The sequence continues at coordinate 105,797 of CAIGRB010029325.1, read as the reverse complement.
TTAGATGAAAGGTTTTTGTTCGTATAACATGTCTTTGAAATTCTTAATCCATCTGTACCATTTATTAAATTATTTTAACATATTTATTTTGTATCTGTGTTAGTTTTTTAATATTTTCATTTCCTAAAGTTGATTACTGATTTTTATATTACACATTTGGCCTTATGATGCTTCAGTGAAACTGGCGCAATGTGTGCTATGAAGGAGGTGACATTATTCTCAGATGATGCGAAGTCGAAGGAAAGCGCAAAGCAGTTGGGACAAGTGAGTTTCAAATCCATTTGAAGCATGAAGAGGTTTTTATTGATTGCAATTTTCATTTCAGTTTTATCTATTCATGCCTATCACATTCATTTTGGTTTCTTACAGGAGATTACATTATTGAGTCGTTTAAGGCATCCAAATATTGTGCAGTATTATGGATCTGAAACGGTCAGTTGTATTCTTTCATTCATTGTTACTCCTCATATATTGATGCAACTTCATATATAAATCTTCTAATCTCAAATTTGAGTCAACAAATGTCTTATTCCATATTTGGTTCAGAAAGTACTTGCAGTTGACTTAGTAGGCACAATTCTTTAATGTATTATGAAATTTGGGAAATACACCATTAACGGATATCTATATGAATTATCATGTTGACAACATTGGTCATAACTCTCTTCGTGTAAAGTGTATCTGGCTGCTAAATATGCATGAAGTTATTTTCCTTGATTTTCCATTGCTGCTGAAATTATTTTGCTTGATTAGGTGGATGATAAATTATATATCTATTTGGAGTATGTGTCTGGTGGTTCCATCCATAAGCTTCTACAAGAGTACGGAAAATTGGGAGAATCAGCTATCCGTAGTTATACTCAACAAATTTTGTCAGGGCTTGAATATTTGCACACCAAAAATACTGTGCATAGGTGAATTTGATTTCTTTTATTTGGATAAGTTTTCGGCTTCAAACATGGTTGTAAACCATACTTCATTTCTAAACACATCGTCTTGCACTTGTGTTGTTTATATACTGCAGGGATATCAAGGGGGCTAATATCCTCGTGGATCCTAATGGTCGTGTCAAGTTGGCTGACTTTGGCATGGCAAAGCATGTAAGTGTGACTTTTTCTTTGAATTTCCTGCAGTAGGTTATTAATGGTCAAAAGATGAACAGTCCAGTTCAAAGGGCTTACCCTCTGCAAAAGAAAACCCAAAAGAGTTACGTAATGGGTACTGCTAACAAACTTCCAAATGCAATGAAAAATGGAAGCAACACAGATTGATAAGCCTCTCTTTGAACTGTTATCAGATCATGTGAATCCGAGAGAGACCGTAATAAGGAAAATCAACAAGTAAAATGGCTATTCAGTGTTAATTTCGGAGATATAACTGCTGTTTTGACTTCAAAATTAGCACCGTGTAACTCTATAAGACCATGTTTTTTACTTTATTTGCTATTCCTGTCACCTTAGCTTATTGAACTCTAATTTTTCTAGTCTATTACACATCTTAATATTAATTTTCTTAGGAATATTTCTCTGCTGTTATTTTATTTTCCCATCAAATAGAATTTTCATCCTACGGCGGTATTAGCATTTATATGCATTTTTCTGTTTTGCAGATTACTGGGCAAACCTGTCCATTATCATTCAAGGGCAGTCCTTATTGGATGGCACCTGAGGTTGGACAATTTTTTTTTTTTTTATCCGCGACCATAGCATGTTATGGCTTTCTTTCCAGTTCTATGATTGCATTTCTTTCCTGCTTTTTTAGGTGATAAGCAATTCGAAAGGGTGTAGCCTTGCTGTCGATATATGGAGTCTTGGATGCACCGTCTTGGAGATGGCCTTATCGAAGCCTCCTTGGAGCCAGTATGAAGGGGTCAGTAATTTGAACTCTGATTTTCTGTAAAATTTATCATTTTTAGTTAGTTAGTTAGTTAGTTAGTGAGTTTTGTATCTGATGAAGGTGCCAGTGTTTTACTTTTACTGTCATCTAGAACATATTGTTGATAGAATGTTAGCTTGCAACAATTTATGATTGGAATATGTTCTCTGGACCTTGTTTATCTGATACTTTGTTATCTGGCCTGAAGGTTGCTGCCATGTTCAAGATTGGAAATAGTAAAGAACTCCCAACAATTCCAGAACACCTTTCGGATGAAGGCAAGGATTTTGTGAGGCAGTGCCTGCAGCGGAATCCTTTGCATCGTCCTACTGCTGCTCAGCTTTTGGATCACCCTTTTGTGAAAAGTGCTGTGCCCCCAGAAAACTCTAAATTGGGATCTACACCTTCAGATCCTCCCTTGGTAACAAATGCTGTAAATTCTGCGGTATTGTCATTTTTTATGTCACGTCTTCATTGTGCTGATGGTAACGGCGATCTATTTTGTCACCTGGATCAATATTGAGTACTTTTTCAGGCGGATGTTCTAGCTAGTTGAAACATTATTTTGGAAGTACGAAAATAAAATTGTTATATGACCCCTCAGCAACTTCATGGTTGGGTATAAAGGAAAAATCCTGGCTCTGTAGTTTCAGGATTCCACCTTTCGAGCAAGCAATTTCTGTTTCGAACTTATAAAACCTTAAGAAAGAGAGAGAGAGAGCCTGAAATGATTGGTATACAGAATCAGGCTATGAAGCCTTTTCTCATCAATATCAATAATTGTTTTTGATGCATTGTTTATGTGCAACATGTGAAGTTCAAGTTGAACCTTAATGTGTTGCCTTTTATATTTTGTTACATCGTTGTCGAAGGCTTTTAAGGTGGACTGGAGTATTCTTGCTTGTCATTTGAGACATTTTGGCAACTTGTATATTTACTGCCACTTCATGTTTCAAATTATTTACAGGGCATTGGACACACGAGAAGTCTTCAACTCTTGGATTCAGAAAGACTTGCTATCCACTCATCCAGAGTATCAAAATCTAATTTTCATTCCAGGTGCTTCTCTCACTCTCTAGTACATACACCCCCACCCTTTCTTCAACTGAGAGAAATTAGTCGAAGTCTTTGTTAATGCATCATAACATTTCTAAGATATAGTGAAAGATGAAGACAGTGATATTTGGCTTTGTTCACGGACTATATTCTTCATATTTCCAGCGATATTTATATTCCAAGGAACGTATCGTGCCCCGTCTCTCCAATTGGGAGTCCTCTTCTGCATGCAAGGTCACCTCAGTACCTGAATGGGAGGATGTCTCCATCGCCCATATCTAGCCCCCTCACGACTTCTGGCTCATCTACACCTCTCACCAGTGGGACTGGCACCATCCCGTTTCATCTTCTTAATCAATCTATATTATCGCAAGATATTTTTTCTAACTTGCCTAGGGCTCCGACCAGTCCCCGTGTCAATAACCCACCCTACTGGGATCCTGATATTTTTCGGACGGCACAATCAGGTTCTAATGCTTTTCGGGAACTGACAATGAGTGATAAAGATGCTCCAGGAAATCAGTTTGGAATGACTGCCAATGGAGAAATGTACGACAGACAAGCAGTCTTGGCTGATCGTGTATCTCAGCAACTCCTAAGAGATCCCGTTAAGCTGAATCCATCTTTTGATCTGAATCCTTCCTCTCCATTGCCAAACCACCGAATGGATGGAGTCTAACTTGTTTTGCTGTTGAGGATGCCGATCAAGGAAGCTTGCTTACGAAGTCACATTCCTTGTGTAACAAGGAACGTGGCTACAAAACACTAGGCACCTACTACATAAGTGTGGCTGCTGCTTCCGCAATCAAGAGATTAGGTTTTGCTAATAGTTTACTGCACACTAAGTCGACTTAAAGTTGAAATGAAAAATTAATTTGCCTGTGTATAGCCGATCCTGCACTGAATCTTTGTTCTGGAAAATGTATATCAATTTTATTGCACAGAAGAGGAGAAGAAAAGAGCAAGGCTGGACAATAAGCAGGTAGAGCTATTTTTCTTCCAATCTGCAACTGCTGTACAGAGAATGGAATGATATTTACATCTGTGCTAATGAAACAATTTTTCTTGCTTTTCATCTCTTTCATCTCTGTAATGCTTCGGGACTACTAGAAATTTTGTGGAACTGAGCATGTAGAACCCAGGATGGACAGTATGACTCGCTAGGCAGAGTAGTCGCACTGAAACGCAGGTTCTTCGACTGGTCTATTCCATTGCACAATATTGAAGGGAAAACAAGTTGTCCAGAATTGTCTCGAGAGAAACACAGGTTGAAGTTTGGATTAAAAATATTGCTCTGGGTTAAAAAATTGTCATTTATTATGCTTTGAAGGGCTGAAACGCGCCTAGGAATTGATACTAAATCTGTTTTTCCTCCAAAACATACTACAGCCTGTTTGGTTTGGCTAAAAATCAGTTGTTTAGTAAACTTGATGGAAGCTAATGAAATGTGGTTGAATAATTGATAAAAAAAAGTATGGATTTTATGAAATATGTTGTTGAAAATGAATTTGAAAGCGAACGGGTGCCAAACCAAAGTTGAAGCTCGATAAATGATCCGATTTCATAGACAGCCATGCAAATTATTTGATAAAATTAATCAATCTTCAAAAGAAGTTCAAATTTTAAATTGTATAAATAACAAGAATAATCCATAGATGAAATGTCTATATAGAATTCACAGGCACATCTTCTGTAAAATTATGTACGCATAAATTTGAACGAAACAAGTTGAAACAAAAAATCACAATAATTCCCTATTTGATTTTGATAAAAATCAAATTTTAATAAAAAATGATAAAATTTATGATTAAAAAATTAATAAAAATTATAAATCCGATAAAATAAAATATATGATTAAAATAATTGTTCACTTTGAATAATCTTTATCAACTTTAAAATTGTTCATAAAATATATTAAGGCAGGAAAGAATTAATTTGTTGTTTGTTTCTTGGGGCAATTCGTACTCCTAAAAAGATATTTAACCCCATTTTTATGGGAATTAAAATTAAAATTTAAATGAAGTTGATAAAATATATATGATGTGATATGTATTTGAAAAACTGTGAATTTCATTAAATATGTAATTAAAATAAATTGTTAACTTTAATCAAGCCCTAAAAATTAAAATTAAAATTTTAATTTAAATCGAAGTTAACAATTAAATTTAACCATATACCTTTTTTAAACATCCATTTCATCCACTTCTATTAAAATTTGTTAAAATTTTAATTTTAATCCTCATCAAACAGATGCTTAAAACTAAATCTACAAAATTGGAGATTACTTCTAAACTTACAACTAAACTTTTTTAGCTTAGCCAAACATGCTCTTAAAGTATGCTTCAAGAGGTTTGACTGACTGACAGAAAAAAAATTCAATTTACAATTACAAACACCAAATACTAATATTAAAGGTTGAACCTCGACTTTCAGAGTCTTCTACCGTGTCGTTCCTAAAACATTGTGGATGAGGTAAATCGTGAAATATACCTCAACAGATCATGGTAGAAGAGCTGGCATTAAGTATCCACAAAGAGTCTAATTTCATATTTTATAAAAGGTAGGAATCGAACCCTCACACTACGAGGACAAGCTCAACTAATATTAATCCTTAATCATGCGGTGTGAGTAATATATTTTCAAGGCCTTTGGGAGAAAAACAGGGAGCAAAAATCCAAACAAATTGAAACACCAGTAAACCAAGTTAGCCACCGCAAGACCCCTCCCGATTTGCACCCTCCTCCTTGAACTGCCGCCGGCCTCCACCTTGGAGATTTCAATCCTCAGCCACTCCACGACGTTGAAAATCCTACTCGAATTGTAAAAAATCGGGACGAAAACCCGAATAGGCAACGAAAAACCACCGGCAGTGGCCAGCTCCTCCATGAAAACTTGACTGGCTAATAGGAAAACATGTGGAGCAGCAGCCTCAATACCCACCTTGTCACCTTCTAAGATGCCGTCAAAAATATAGGCTATCGGAAAAAATAACCCGATTAGAGCTCCGACGAACATGTAGAGGCTTAGAAACTTGTTCTTTTCGGCAAAAACCGGAGGCTCCTTGCTGGAAGGAGGTGGCGGCGGAAATGCAAATTTTGATATGAAATACATGTAAATTATGGAAAAGATGACGAAAGCCAAGTCTTCAATGCTTACCAAGCCGCTGGCGGAGACGACTATGATTACGGCGAGGGCATTAAGCTGCCGGAAACTGAAGAAACGGCCGCGAGTTGGTGCTTTTACCGCTGTGATTACGGCCGGTTCATGCGCTTCTTCTTTGGCTACACCTATATCTCTAGGCGGACCAACCCCACCTGACATTTTTTCCAAATTATAATTTTTGAGTCGATAATTTTCTCTAAAGGGAAACAATTGTTTGAAACAAGAGAGGTTTTCTTTATCTTCTAGACTCAGGAAAGGACTTCACAGCGAGTGCGTGTCATGCATAGTGAAAGTGTTAAAACAACTCCAAATCTCCAATCCCAGCCCTAGGCAGCTAGGCCTGCCTCAAGATCAATTTATTTTTGATTCGGTTGAAATTAAAATTTTAATTTTAATTTTAATCAAAATTAAAGTTCATAATTAATTTTAGAATAATTATATTGTCACTACAAATATTATTTATTATACCACATTACGGGGCTGTCTAGGCCTGCTTTTTGAAACAAAAAAATTAATTTCATAGTCGTTATGTGTAAAATCAGACCGTCTTTTTTGACCAGTCATAGCAGATGTGGGGTCTACCTTGACAAAACAACGGTCATTGTTTCAATTTTAAGCTGATGAAAAATCAGCACCAAACACGTCCTATAATTGTTGGCAAATAATGATTTTACTGTACTATAATTTAAAATAATTTTTTGTAGTGAATAAACGGTTGGGGAGAATATCGACTTTCAAAATGAACAGAATAAAATAATAATGCTCGAGGTGAAAGTTCGACTCGTTCTCTTTAAGACGATAATATCCCATACTGGTGCGATGATATTCCGGCACTCGTCTCCTAATATACAATGACCTCAACTTATAATAGTAACACTCCAAATTACAAGACCTAGCGAACCTACGAACGTTTTTTATCTCTCTAAAATTAGAGGACTAAAATGCACAAAAATACGATGAAATAATGTAGGGATGAAGGAATATAATTTGTAAGAGAGAAAAATCAGAATTGATTTTCGGATGAATAAAATTCGGGGTATGAAAATCTTTATATAGAAGGTGAAAAGTTGTGTCTAAAAGACTAAACAGCTGAAAAATTGTATCTTAAACAGACACAACCCATTTGTTCAGGCAGTTCAACTGTCAACCGTCAATTTATCAACCCGAAGCTAAAACTAAGTCAAATCCATTCACCGAATTTTAAAGTCTTATTATTTTTTTTCTAATAGCGTATTACGGTGTGGGTAGTCAATTTCTAAAATATGATGAACGATCTTGCCCTGCATATATCATATTTCATTTTCTTCCAAAATCCAGCGGGCGGTGTCAAAGGTGGCTTTGCCCTTGCTTGTATCACATATGAGTACTTGTAAATTACAAAGAAATGAATTACAGGCAGATCATGGAATGGAATAATTTCATCACCTTGAAATTAAAATCAAATCAAATATTAAAATAAATCTTTTACAATCCCAATTCCAATTTCACGCCCCTAAACATAATGTCACAATTGATCAAGCCCATTTCAATAAAACTGAATTTCTTTGTATTTAATTCCACTTTTGTTTTCTTCAAAGAAGTTAACTAAAAATGCCATGAAAACTTCACAATCCCAGCGACTGCATTTGGTTCAAAAAGAAAAAAACTGATTAAAACTATACTAATCAAGCATCAATCTAAACGCCAAATTTCTGTTTGAGCAAAGAGATGGCTGAATAATTGATTAAAGATTAAAACTTGCATATAATCCAATGGTTCATATTAAACAAAATCTTCGGACTTCAGAAAAAATCAATGGAAACACCAGATCTTATTAAACAAAGCTGAAAAATTAATTAAAGATTAAAACAAAGCTGATATGCATACCTCGAAAACTGCTTGAAGAACAAAAAATCTGTAGTAGATTAAGCCGGAATTTATTGACCAAAAATCAATACCGTGGCAAATGAAGAGATTGGGATTGCAACCATGGGATCCACAAGAAATTTTGAGGGTAAGCAAATTGAATTATTTATATGGATGGCAGAAAAAAAAAATTCATTGAACTCGATATTCATGACCCGCCTCATTATCCGCCTAATTGGATAATGGGAGGAGACGGGGATCATTGCCTCAAAACGGATACGAGATACATAGTTCTGCTTCTCTACTTTTCCCTTTTAAAATTAATTTCAAATTTAAATTTTGTATCAAACTAAAATAATAAAGTTATCATCATTTTTAAAGGGAGCGTATGTTATTTTTAACAAATTAGTTAAAAACAATAATATTTACTAATTAAAGACAAAAAAAAGAAAAAGAAAAAATGAAATAAAGAAAAAATAAATACCGCACCACCCTAATCCCACTTCCAACCAGTTCTATCCCTTTTTAACCGAGTATGGAGATGGGGCAATATAACAAAAATATTTGACGAGACAGAAATGGAAATGGCTGATACATCCCATATCCACCACATTGCTATCCCTAATTAATTATGTTTTTGGTAGCAATCGATGATGAAGTTAAGCCGAAAAGAGGGAAAATTTTTTGGTGAAAATGTCTGGATGCAAATAGAGTGGGTATATCGTGAGTTTTTAGATTTATGCTTTGTTATTTTTTATTTTGTTAAAAAAAATTATATTTTCTCTCTATCTTTTCATTTATAATCTTTTCACTTCAAATTACTTTTTGTAGGGACTAAAATTATAAATAGTAAAAGGAATTTTTTTTCTCGCTAATTATTAGCCTACAACTAGGTCAAATATTTTTGTCAACAAAAGATATATTTTGCCCATAATTTTTTTTTTCTGTCCAAGAAAAAAAAAATAGGCACAAGTCATTCTACTATTGAAAAACTTGAAATAAATTATAGTCCTACAATACACCGTTTTTGTGGAGAAAAGCGAATTTCGCCTACAAATCTTAATTTGTCAATAGAAATTTTGTAGAAAAAGGCTAAATTTCTTGTAGTGCTACATAACGGATTGCTTGCTTACTAAGCTATCATGGCAAGCTCCTCAACTTCGAAAAATTTGAAGCAAGGACCAAAATTATTTTTATCGTATTGGAAGTCATATTCTTTTTCTTCTTTTTTTCCCTTTTTGGGTTTCTTCTCATTGGTCTTTGTCACCTAAGGTCGAGGTCGGAGGTACTTGGCCCCCAATAATGATATCAAAAATTTGATCGTTAAAATCTTGCAAGTTTACGGTATCGCAGCCAAACAATAAAAAATGAAGAAGATATCCTTACGAGGACTAAGTACTTAATTTAGTTTTCTCCAGCTAATGTAACTAAAAACTTGGAAGCATTTATAAAACACAAATAATGGAACAAATACTAGGTCCTCGAATCCCTCTACATTTATCCATTTTAATATCAATTTAAGATTCAGTCAACACATATTCAAATATAAAGATCAATGTTCCTAATTTGTTAATCATCCCTCTAGAGTAGAACTGAACATTTTCTTACATATAACAATCATATATCTCTACGAAAGATGTGAACATGCGAAAGAACATTAAGAACATAAAAGGATCATACAAAATATCATCTCTATCCTCTGTCAGACTTTACAATGATTGATCTTATGTGCCAAATTCCTATTCATTTTCTCGAATATCAAAGGAAATTACAAGATAATTTAACTAATATTAATTAACCGAAAATTATTAAGTTCCTGACAATCACTCAGAACCAAACACATACTTTAATGTCAAAATTCAGAATTAAATATCAAACCCTCAAAAGTATGGTTCACTTGGTATGAACAATTGGAAAGAAGATGAAAGAAATCTTGAAAGTCTTGAATCTCTTCAATGGCTACTCGATCAACCTCTTCTTCTTTTTTAGTCCAAGAAATAAATGTAGATGTATTTTGTACCAAGCTTCTATAAAGTTTTGAAAGAATATATGAGATTATAGATCAAAAGCTTCGTCTTGGCTCTCATCCTTGCAAGAACTATGAATTTCAGAACCTACTGGCCTCCTTTAACTTGTATAATATATGTATAATGAATTTTTACAAACCTACATTAATTGTTAGATTAAAATGTGTATTTATAGGACAAGAATTAGGTCAATAATCCATGACCAAATTAGTTAACAAAAAGAAGTTGAGTAACACAAAGAAATAAATCTTGTCTGGTCGGATTATTACTTTTCGACCGCACCGGCTTCACGCCTACGATTGCATAGTTGGTCAATTCTGCGTATTGACCGCGTCTAGCAATGCGTTGCAATCGCACGCCCACTTTTTCTTCCTTTCACTTTGGTCCGATTTTTCCTCTTGGTTCTGCTTGAGCCCTTTTTGATTTGAACCTTCAATTCTTCATATTTGAATCTTCATAACTAAGATATCATACTAAAATCATCAATAATTAATTCGATGCAAGTTCAAATTTTTTTTTTTTTAACTTAATCCTCAAACTTTCCAATTGTTGGATTCAACTTCCATACCTCATGATTCTCCTCTAATTGCTCCATTAATTTTTAATATCGAATAAGTGCATTCTAGTTGATTATGAATGGCTTTGAATCAACTACAATTATGCTCCAATTTCATCTCAGTTTATTCAAATTGAGTTTTACCTACAATTAACATAATTTTATCGAAATTGAGTAATATCTGCTCAATTAAGCAATAAATAAACAAATTTAAACAAGTGAATAATATGCACTTTTCAGTAAACATTGTTGGCAAATAATGATTTTACCACGCTATAATTTAAAATAATCTTTTGCGGTTAATAAACGTTTGGGCAAAATTTCAGCTTTCAAAATGAACAGTAAAATGATAATGGTCGAGACAATAGTTCAACTCTTTTTCCTTAAGACGATAATGTTCCGCACTAGTGCTGACAGTATTCTGGCACTCATATCCCAAAATACAAAGATCTCGACTTGTAATAGCAGCATTCCAAATTGTAAAACCTGACGAATCTACTAACGTTTTTCATCACTCTAAAATTGGGGAACTAAATGACATGAAAATAATATGCAAAATATGGAATAATGCAGGGACGAATGAATATAATTTGTAAGAAAGAAAAATCAGAATTGATTTTGCAAAGAATAAAATTCGAAGTCTGAGAACATTTATATAGTAGTTGAAAAGTTGTATTCAATAGACACAACTGTCGAAAAGTTGTGTCTTAAACTGACACGGCCTGTTTGGAGATGCAGTTCAACTATCAACCGCCATTTCTAGAAGAAGCCACGCGTCGCATACAAAAAATTCTAGAAAAATAAATAATAAATATATTATTATTTTAAATAATATAATTCAAATATTATGTTACTAAAAAATATATACCAATTTGGCCCAAGTCCAAGCTCACGACCCGTGTCCCATGCCAAGCTAGTCGGACGGCAATGCACGCGTGTGGGCTTTGACTCAACCTACTAATATGTATGTTATCTCTCATTTGAAGACTATTAGTACCCATTAGGACCCAAATCCAAGTCTCAAATTTGAGCAATATAAAGTATTTTTTATTCTTCTAGTTTTCTTAAGTTGGATTTGATATTCCAAATTTCCACAAATTTTTATTCACAATCTATTTCAATTTCAAGTGGTTATCTTTTGACATTAATTCCTCATTCACCCTAATTTGATTTTGAGAAAATAAACATGTTACATTCATCTATTTATGAAGTAGAACACATTTGGCCAAATAAATCTTTTATCCAACTAATAAGACCAACTAAAATAATTGGTGAAAAGTTGGTCAAACCAACTAATTAAAACCAATTCTTTCCAACAATAACTATACCTCAAATAAATTAATTTTTTAATAAATACACCACATTAATTTTACAATTATAGTCCTATTTAAATTAAAACTTTAAATATTGTGGTGTTTATCCCTTCTCAATTTTACATTTCTTCCATTCTCCCTCACCTCATCAACTTTCAAACCTTGCCCACGGAGGGAAAAAAAAAAAAAAATTTCCAACCCAATCCACACCTTTTGCGAGTTAATTTTATTAATTACTTACCATCATCAAATTTTAAATGTATCACAAAA
>CAIGRB010029325.1:83794-91949 GCA_903798255.1 Fraxinus quadrangulata | reverse complement strand
AAAAAAAAAAAAAAAAAAACAAGTACAGTGAGGGAAAAGAAAAGTATGTCCACGGTGAAAAAAAGAAGTTGTAGAAAAAAAAAAAAAAGGATAAGTTTCACGTTTGTGGTGGAAAAAAAATAAAAAATTAGTTTTAAAAATATTTAAAAGTGTGTATTTATGTAATCTTACTTAGGGTTATTTAAGTAGATAAAACATATATTTAAAATTGTGTAGTAAACAAATTTTGTAGCCGTAATATAATATTCCTTAATTTTAATCATATATTTTATGATATTCACAACTTTTCAATTACATATTTCATCAACTTTTATCAAGATTTATTAAAAATCTGATTTTAATCTTCATCAAACAGAGACTATATGTTAATTTATATATTTAATAAAAATAAAATATTAATTTCAAAAGTATATTTTAAAATTTTAATAATATCAGGATTTATAACTTTAATTATAATACACATGTTATTATTGCTCTTTGGTTATAAAATTATGATCCTGTTTCATAGAAATTTAATTTTTATCAAAGTCAAAATTAATAATTATTTTTAACTACATATTGTTGAAATTTTTCATGAAACATAAAATTTATAAACTCTACATAATTGCTAAGATCTTCATGTCAAATCACCAAGAAATTTAATTAACGCAGAATATACCTTGATCCATTGATTTGTATCTTGAATAATGGATTTTGAATCTTGATCTTTAAAATTTCAATTTAATTGTTCTAAACCTTCTTCTTGATTTTTGATCGTGGGTTTATGGATCTTCATCTTCAATATTCTTTCTCTTGTGTTCTTGTGTTGATAGGATGTCACAAAGAATGAGAAATTCGCATATAAATTGGGGATCATAACCCTATATATAGTTTCCATATGTATTCAGTCCATCGTCAAATAAAACCTTAATAGATCCGATATCTACACATATAATTCGGCCCACACTTTATTTAGATTCCCAAATCTCAATTACTTAATTCTTTATTAAATCACTTTAATTTTGGGCTTAACTTTAAGATAACATTTATACACAATTGATTACATATGTCAACTCACACGGCAAATTAAATTTCCCAACAATCTCCCACTTGGGCCATATATGTTACCTTATAAATATATATAACTTTATGAGCTCAAAAATTTTGATATCATAACCAAAAGCATATCCAAACAATCTCGTCCATTGATTATATCAATATAAGATCAAAGCGGTCTTTATTACAAATATCATAACTAAACTCTCAATAGTCACGTATATCAATCCAATCAAATGACATAGATCAAGTATGGATGTATATCATGGAAATTACATGTAATGTGATCCAAACATGCATATTTTCAACTAGTCATACCTTATCCTTTAATGAAATCAATTATAAGCTTTAATCAGAGTGGAACTGAACTGAATACTTTATTTCTGAAATAAACCGAATATCCATAAAAAATAGACAACATCCAAATATAAACTCCCATTAAACGGCATATCATCAAAAGATGCAATACCCATATGAGTATTATGCTCATGAAAGACTTTAGGTGGTAGCTATTTAGTAAATGGATTAGTGATTGTGGAGTTTGTCCTAATATGCTTTATAGAAATCTAATCACTCTGAATTTTTACTTTGACAACTAGGAACTTAATTTCTATAAACTTTGACATCGTTAGACTCCTGTTTGGAATACAACTCTATTATTGTCACAGAATAACTAAAGTGGCCTTTCAAATCCATCCAAAATATGCAGCCTAATAACAATATTTTGTAGTCATCTTCCATAATCAGAATCAAAATATTCAATGATCTCCAATTTGTCTGATTTTTCTGAATGTGATCATGTAATCCTTAGTTCTCTATAGATACCGAATAACCTAATAGCTACTATCCAAATTTTCATCCTAGAGTTAATGCCTAGCATTCCAACAATGAATGCTATATTTGGATGTGTGCAAACCTAATTATACATTAAATTTTAAATTATTGAAGCATAAGGAATTTCATGTATATCATTTTCTTTAAATTTATCTCCAAGGCATTAATTGAGACTAAACTTGTCTCCCTTAACAATAGAGCTATCACCTGAGTTACTTATCTACATTTCAAATCTTTTAAGAATCTTATCGATACAACTCTTTTGTGATAATAAAAAAGTACACCAAGAGCGATTCTTGTGTGTCTATATTCTTAATACAAAAGAGGTATCACTAAGATTTTTCATTTCAAAATTTCATGATAGAAATTTTTTGATTTCGTGCAATAAGTTTATATCATTGTAGACAACCAGTATGTTATTGACATACAATACCAAACAATATGCTTACTCCTATTGAACTTGTATACACAATCATCAGTTGAATTCATCTCAAAACGAAACGAGATATTATTTGATGAAATTTGTGATACTATTGACGAGAAACCTGCTAAACCCATAGATGGATTTCTTTAATTTGCAAACTAATTCCTTTGAGTCTCCTGACACAAAGTTTTCTGGTTATACCATATATATCGTCTCATCAATGTCACCATTAAGAAATGTTGTCTTTACATCCATATAATGTAACTCAAGGTCAAAATGTGTCATAAGTGTCATTATAATACTATAAGAGTCTTTCGTTGAAATTTGAGAGAAAATCTCTTTTTAATCTATGCATTTCCTTTGATTAAATCCCTTTACAACAAGACGAGACTTATATCTTTCCACATTACCCTTTGAATCCCTCTTGAATTTATATATTCATTTAAAACCAATGAGTTTTGTACCTTCAGGTAATGGGACAAGTTCTCAAATATTATTGTCTTTTATGGACTTTATTTTCTCATCCACCATCAATCCACTTTTGAGAATTATTATTTTTCATTGCTTGATGAAAGTTGATGGGATCTTCTTCCATCAATCCAATGACATCCTCATGTTCTTGGAGAAGTACTACAAAATCATCCGGAATTGTATTTCTCATTTCTCTAGTGGGTCTCCTTAATGACATTTATTCTTGAGGTTGTTGAGTTTGTTCTTCTGGAATAATCTCTTAATTGTGTATAAGGAAATTTGTAATATTATCTTGATCCGAAATTGGTTCTTGAACAAGATATGAAGCAAGAATTTGTCCATAATCCTGATTATTGTTAATTGCAACAGAAGAAATATATACATGTTCTTCATCCAAGACAAAATTCCTAATCTTATAACACTATCTTTCCCACCGGTGCGCAAACTCTACATCCTCAAAGAATCGAATATCACCTATTTCGAAAATTGACCTAATAATGAGATCTTTGAAAATTTGTAATCTCTTAACAATTGCTTTACTTGAAATTTTGTCGAGAATTTAAGTTGCAGTCTTTAGTACTTCTACTTAGAGAGATCTTGATATACCGTGAGATGATCCCACATTCCTCTAGGAATTTAGCAAAAAGCACTGAATGTTGTTTTCCTAATCCGTCATATCTGTCATAGTATTCACCACTATGGTAAGATTTGACTTTTTAAATTCTTTTACTGAGTTGATTTTCAACCTCAGTCTTGTATCACTTGAACATTCCAGTGTTTGGAATTTCTCATAAATGAGATATAGGCAGATATAGTGAGAAAAATTCGTCTATAAACATAATAAATTACTGTTGACCATTCCAAGAAGGCGAAGTGCATAGCCTACATATATCTGTATGAATTAGTTTTAAGACGTCTGAAGTCCTATGGCACCTGATCTCTTTATGTTTGTTTGTTTTCCCTTAATATAATTAATATAAAACTTAAGTTTGAAATATTAAGGGAATCAATAATTCTTTTTGACACAAGATTTTCTATTCTATTTTGAGATATGTGACCTAATTGCTTGTACCGTAATAAAGCAAAATTCTCATTAAATTACATACAAGATTTTTTTATAAGAGGCAACGTATTAAACAAATATAGGTTATCGTAACCGAATAAAGAATTGGTACCTATAATATTTGAATTAAGAAAAGATCAAACTAACTATTTCCAATTGAATAAGAATAATCAAATTTGTCCAGTGTAGAAATAGAAACAAATTCCATTTAAAAAAACGGTACCGTGAATATCTCTTTCAAATCCAAATAATAACTAGTCTTTAATGATAACCTAAAGTCCCTATAGTCTCAACCTTAACTGATTTGCCATCGCTCCACATAGATGAAACTTTCAGCATCAATTGACTTAGCAGCTCAGGCAACCCCACATAGACAAACTTATATGAGTAGTTGTACCGAAAGTTATCCACCAAGTGTATCTAGGTATTGACACTAAATTTACCTCAAAACAAACTAAAGTAAGAAGTATACTTTTCTATATACGCCAACCGTGGTATTTAGTACGATCTCTCTTTATATATCCCAAATTTTCACAAAAATAACAGCTAGATTTATCATTTTCAAGCTTTCCCTGTTTATTATGAACCAAATTGGATGTAACTTTCTTATTCTTTATTACTTATCCTTAAAAGTACTTGCCAATTGAGTAATATCAGTCATTTATCTTGCTTCAGCCATTCTTCTTCTTGCACACAGTATGAAATGAGTTAATTTAGAGTCCACTTCTCCTTTTTGATAATTATAACTGAACTTGAATTGATTGTATTATGCAAGAAGAGAAATCGAAACAAAATGCACGAGCAAATCATTAGATAGCTCAAACCTTAGTGCCTTTAATTTTGAAACAATATGAGACATCTCTATGACGTACTCCCGAATATTTCATTTACCTTTATATCTTAGTGAAACTAAGTTCGTCAAAAGTGAACTAGTTTCAGTCTTATCGCTCTTTACAAAGCATTTTTTTTAATTTCAACAAGAAATTCATTAGCAGNCCTCGGTCGAACTATCTGATCAGGGGCGGAGCCAGAAAGATACGTTAGGCTTGGTTGAATTTTTTTTTTTCAATGAACTTATACAATAAAAAATGTTCTAAATTACATGAGATTTAGTTTAAAAGTTAAATTCATGGTACTCATAATAATGTGGGTCATAATCATTGTTGTCATAACTGGCCCCGCCCGAACGGTTAGACTGGTAAAATCGGGCAAAATCATGTCTAGTTAACTGATTATGACAAAATCGCTCAAAACCCACTGAACTATCTGGTTCAACCGTAAACCGATCGCGACTTTGTGGTTTTCACGATTTTATTTTTTTAGTTTAAAAAATTTTAACTTCATGAATGGACCTCATAAATTACAATTTAAATGCCCATAGAGAAATATTGGATGACATGCTCATTTTATAGATGCACTTTTCTCAAATGGTTTAATAAACTTTCAATGTGGAATGGTGCCTTTTATAGATGTTCTTCTCTTCAATGGTTTCACAAACTTCCAATATGAGATAGTGGCATAACAAAAAAATATTAAAATGCCCATCAAAATTATTTTTCAAATATATGTCTAATTGACTAATTTGATTTTGAATCACAACTAACTAAATTGTAATATTCACATTCATCATTTCATTTATTTAATTTTCAAATTTAACTTAAATTGCACTTGGTTATTAATATATTAATGTTAGATATCATTTTCTATAAATTTAAACTATTTTAATTTAACAAAGTAAACTATTTTAACATATTGATTTTTAAGTTTTGAAATATCGAGACTAATTGTAGGATAATGAATCTACTAATAAAGATATATTTACTTTGAATTATTAATATGAAAT
Organism: Fraxinus quadrangulata; assembly: GCA_903798255.1. Taxonomy (NCBI): domain Eukaryota; kingdom Viridiplantae; phylum Streptophyta; class Magnoliopsida; order Lamiales; family Oleaceae; genus Fraxinus; species Fraxinus quadrangulata. Next base: position 86,279 of record CAIGRB010029325.1, on the reverse strand, counting down.
TAAAAAGAAAATCATAGTATTTTATTATTTTTTATGTATTTATTGCATTCGGTTACGGAAGAACTTGCATCAGTATCTTAATTTAAATTCAAACATGAGTTTGATTCACATTCCATGATTTGAGATTAATCCTTAATAATTTTATTTTATTTTGAACTTTATGGGGCCTAAGAGTTAATAATTCAGAATTTTAGGATCAAAAATTATTTATCCAGAACTTTAGGGGTCAATAATTAATTATTGAAAAATTTAGGAGTCAAAAATTAATTATTCAAAACTTTAGGAATCCAAAAATTAAATTTTCAAAATTTTAGGGCTAATTTAAACCAATTATGAACTTTTAGTGGTTTAATTATAAAATTCAGAACTTTAATATCCCAAATAAATTAATTTTCAAACTTTAGGGATTAAATTATTAAACTCGAAACTTTAAAATGCCCAATTAGATGAATTTTTAACCTTAGGGGGCTGAATTACCAAAATTTTAAACTTAAGGGGCTGAAATTTCAAAACTTTAACCCTAATTTGAAATTACGAAATCTTCAAATTTTTAGCCCAAGCCCCCGCCCCAGTCCCCAAAATTCACCCAAACCCTAAATTTTAAAAAAAAAATTGAAAGGGGAGAGAACTCTGCCGGTGAGCACTTTCGCGCTGTAGCTTCCTCATATTTTGCAGTGGGCGAACTATAGCAGTGCTTCCTATTTTGCAACGATGACAGTAGCCGCTACAAAATGTAGCGACAACTGTCACCGCTGCCATTCTGTGGCGGCGACGGCAGTTCTTCATCGTCTCCGCTGCTACACCGCACGGTCAGCCGAGAAAAATTCTTTTTTTTTTTGTTATTTAAAAAAACTGAATTTCTTGATCCACATGCTGCAAAAGTTTTTCAAATTTAACAAAAATAAATCTGGATTGCTAAATTCGAAAATAATGAAATTATCACAAGAACGAAATTAAAATTTCGATTCTCAATGATTCAACATGAATTGACTCTGATACCACTTGTTAAAATTTTTCATGAAGCATACATTTTACATAATTGTCAAGATCTTCACATCAGATCACCAAAAAATTTAATCAACGTGGAGCATACTTTGATCCATTGATTTGTATTTTGAGTAATGAATCTTGAATCTTGATCTTTAAATCTTCAATTTAACTGTTCCAAACCTTCTTCTTGATTGTTGATCGTGGGTTTATGGATCTTCCTCTTCAATATATTTTCTCTTGTATTCTTGTGTTGATAGGATGACACAAAGAATGAGAATTCGCATATGAATGGGATACCATAACACTATATATATTTTTATATGTATTTGACCTATCATCAAATACAAACCCTAATAGATTCGGTCTATACACATATTTAGCTCACACTTTATTTAGATGCCCAAAGGTAAATTACTTAATTCTTTATTAAATCACTTTAATTTTGAATTTAACTTTAAGATAGCTTTGATACACAATCAATTACATATGTCGGCCCACATGGCAAATTAAATAATTTTCCAACACATATTTGATGAGATTCATAACTTTTCAATCACAAATTTTATCAACTTCTATCAAACTTTGTTAAAAATTTAATTTTAATTAATATCTATCAAACATGTTTGCTATTTGTACATTCTTTACTTTACATCATGGTTTACATTCCATTTGTTTTCAAAACGTTGTGACGAAAAAACTATTTTTTTTCCCTTTCAAATTGGTGAATGACAGCTGGCAGTGTCAAACCGAAGTGTATACCAAGCATGATTCTAAAATTACATCATCATCAATCAAGTTTTAACTAATTTTATTAAAAAATCAGGTGTTACTTATATTTTTATTATGTAAAAAATATATTTTAATTTTATTAAAATTATATTATCAAATAAGGTAGGATTAGTAATTAACCCGCATTTGCTTGTTGATTAACTGATCTCAAAACCTTCAAAACCAGGATCTCTCTCACACAGTCACACCGCCATTGATGCACCAATTTAGTAATTTTAGGGCCTTTTTATTTTGCTGAAATTTGAAAGGGAATGAATGTGCATTAAGATTTAAATGTTTTATTTCATATTTATTTGAAGCTCTAGTCATCGGTATGTTTGTCCGAGTCTTTAGGTATTTGGTTATTTGATTTCATGGCTTAGAAAGTGTCTTGAGTGTTTAGTGCTAGGATGAAGTGTTATGATGTAAAGCCTATTTATAGTCCCTTCATCAATAATATTGACATAGCTTTATCATTCCAACAGTCTCTTTTGTTTTTTTTCTTAACTTTGTATCAGTAGTATCAGAGTAGAAAATGTGTGAGAGAAATTAAGAGAAAAAGAGTTCCCAAACAACATTGATGGCTTTAGATTCAAATTTTGTGTAGGCGGCGATCACACGTTTTGATGGAGAGAATTTTCTACGGTAAAAAGATTATTAGCCGATCGTTGACTCTGAAATTGAAGAACCAGCAAAAAATACAGTCTTGACAGATGCCCATAAAACA
>CAIGRB010029325.1:76294-78794 GCA_903798255.1 Fraxinus quadrangulata | reverse complement strand
ATAAGTTGCGACCTATAAAATTTGTGATTTATGATAAAATAAGTCATGACCAGTTAATTTTTGATAAATTGTGATCGAGAAATAATTTATGACCAATTTGTGATCGTGAAATAAGTTGTGACCTATAAATTTGTTATTTATGATCGAAAAATAAGTCATGATCAATTAATTTGATAAATTGTGATTGAGAAATAACATGTCACAACAAGACATGCATGTTTACAGCTTCCAGGTCACAATTCACGTGTCATTGGTGGCCACGATCCCGTGTCACATTATACATTGATAATATGTCACAATTAGACATATATCTAGTTACTTCTCCCATGTCACTGGTCACATGTCACAACTAGACATATATCTTGTTATAGCTCCTAGGTAGTGGTCACATGTCATAGGTCACATTCTACATTGATAACATGTCACAATTAGACATAAATTTGGTTATAGCTTCCCGGTCATAGGTTATTGATCATACGTCATGTCAAAGGTCACATTACGCATTGATAATACATCATAACAAGACATATATGATTATAGCTCTTAGGTCATACATCTCAAACCAAAGAAAATCTTTTCGAAGAATTTATACAGCAAAAAAAATTATTACAGAGAATCCCGTCTTTTATAAATACACAAAAAATAGGAAATTGTGTTCAGTGTTCCATTTAAAAACTTCCGGAAATCGAAATTCAAAGCAAATGATAATTGCACTTTCCAACAACAATTAAGTTCCAGAACAGATCTAATTTTTAAACAAATAAAATAAAATGATTCCGACATCGAAATCATTTGTTGCTAAACGGTGGCATGCTTCAAGGACGAAAACCAAATACTTCTTATCTCTATCCCATAATAATACATCCGATTTGGGCACTTCTCCTTCCCCTTGACAAGATCCGGACCGCCCATCGTTCCATTTTAAATAATAATGGACCTTCTCGCCGGAAACCACCACCTCCTCCCACCCTATATACGAGGCCGGGGATGCTGAATTTACCATAGCCTCCGTTAAGTAAATTAAAATTATTTACACTGAAATTAACAAGACAGCATTATACATGAAATTAATAGAATGGAGCTAGGGAGAAATCAAGAGGAATTGGACGACACACAACCCGTATTTTCCAACATTAATGATTAATTCTAATTTATAACTATTTATAAATTGGATACTTGATGTTTGATTTTAATTTTATAACTATTTATAAATTTGTATCCAAAGGAGCCTAAAATTCTGAAAGGAAAAGGAGGTCAAGTTACCTTGTCTAGTTTTAAACAAAAATAAATTATTGTGTGCTGCTACTAGAAATTGATGGATTGCACGAAATGTGCAGTGAAAAAAAAAGAAGTAAAATGCCCATCTTTTTAACAAACAAAAACTTCACTAAGCAAGCACCAAGTAAGATTAATGTAGATTATAGGTGGGACACAAAATTCTGAATCATCGACATGAAAACACTAATTTGGTGGACATGCATGTCAGCGGTTGTGATGACTTATTTATTAGGTATATGTGAATAGAAATATTATCTAATTTAAGGGGATAATTAGGGTTGAACAACGAAATTGTCAAATCGTAAAATCGAATCAAAACCACTTTTTCCGAAACCATTGGTTTGGATTCACGTGGATTCATCAACGTTTTGATTTTGAATCGAACAAAACCGCTTTAAAATGATTTGATTTAGGTTTTAATCTTTACAAACCGTTTCAAACAGTCAAATCATTCACAAATAAATAAATAAATATTAATTAATTTAAAATTTTATTCAACTCAATTCAAACTCACACATTGTTTTCTTTCTATTAATAATTTTCTCAAATTTCGGCTAAATTTTCATGTTAATTTATCCAATTTTTCTTGTTTTTTGGTAATTGTTTGCTATATTTTATTAGTGGTTGTGTTGTTTTATTTTGATATGTGTTAGGCTCCCTTAATTTGTTATAAAATAACATTTTTTGTTTATTCGCGTCTCAATTTTTTGATCATGTCACTATATTAATTATTTACATTTTAACTTAGTTTTTAGATTTTACTGTTAATTGCCAGAATGATTTGGTGGATTACTTAAATAATCATTTTGAAGATTTGAAAATTGACTATTTCGACATATTACTTTGATTAAAACTGAATGCAAATAAATATAAGATTATCACACAAATTGCTAAAGATGTGTTAGCTATTCAAATATTAACAATTGTTTCTACTTCTGCATTCTCTATTAGTGGTCGGATTATTAATTCCTTAGGAGTTCGTTAAGTAAAAATATAGTTGATGTGGTAATTTGTCCTAAAAATTGATTGCGTAGTAACAAAGAACTTATGGTGATCCGTCAATATTTAAATGATATAGAAGCATTGGATAATTCACAAGGAATTATAGACGTATTACCTTATTTAATCTTTTTATTCATTTTCTTTTATTAGTTATTTTATATCATTTAAATATGATCAATGAATTCATGTAATATATTTTTATATTTATGGAAAGAATGAA
>CAIGRB010029325.1:51860-73982 GCA_903798255.1 Fraxinus quadrangulata | reverse complement strand
AAATTAAAGGTTTGGGTGTAATTTGCAACAAAATAAAAGGTTTGGGATCGGCGCTACAATTTTTCGGAGTCAAAATTACTGTAGCAACGCTGACTGACGATTTTTTGGACGGAATTTAAGGTTTGGGACCGAAACTGCAATTACATATAAATGTTTGGGACTTCGATCGTAAAAATTAAAGATTTGGGTGTAATCAACAATAAAATGAAAGGTTTGAGACCGCGGCTGCAATTTTTCCAAAATATTATTTGAGGAGATTTTAAGGACTACTGATTTGGCATTGCGAAATTGTGATTCATGTAAGAATTAATGTACTGTCTCGATCGTACAATTTTTATACCTTAAAAGTAGGGACATCAGCGTTAATGAGGTCAAATACACATGTATTGTCGATGTTGACATATTTAGTCAAACATAGCAAAATGTTGTTAAATCTCTGTTTGGTACGAATTAAAATCTAAATTTTATTTAAGTTAAATTTAATAATTAATTTAATCACATATTTTATGTATCCCACAATTTTACAAATACACATTTCATCAACTTCTATCAAAATCTGCTAAAAATTTAATTTCAATCTCCACCAAACATGCTTGATAATATATTAGCATGATTTGCCAAATGTTGTCAAGTGAATCATGGATCTCATCATCTAGACAAATATCTACGTACAGAAGTGCGTGAAATGTACTACAAAATCATAAGAATAAAAATTAATCAAATTCTTGTATTTTAATGTGCATGATTAACCAATCTATAGTAAATCGTGTGCAAACAATAGAGGTACACTTCTTTCAGATATAGTTAAAGAAAAAATAATTACGCAAAAAAAAAAGGATAACTTACAAATTTTGGTGTGACATTGGAGTCTTTAACTTCAAATGAAGGACAAGATCGTGGAAGAAGTTTCGCAGATGAGTAATTGAATATCATGGCCTTAAATGTTGAATTCTCAATGTATTTAAAAACAACTATAAACTTGTTGGAGAAGCACCGGAGTTGGAGAAGAAATACACCAAAATAATGCAGAAACAAGATCAACAAACGCAAACAAAATTAGGATCAAACTTGATAAAATTAACACCGAAAGCCCGAAATCGAGATCGGCGTCCTCAAACTAAGTTTGCTCCCTCTCCGAGTTGATTGAGACGTTTAAGAGTTTTTGACAAATGGTTTGTAGAAGTAATCAAGTCTTGTTGCAGAATTACAGCAAAGCACAAGATGTAATTTCACCCAAACTTGATAACACGAGGAAAAAATGAATACGGAGAAGAAAAGATTTGATTTCTATTGCTTTGGAATGATTTATGATTTAATAATTTTTTTTTTCAACCCGTTCAAATGAACTAGGATCACCTATTTATAGCTCTCAGAAGTCTGGTACGAAATGGTGCTAAAAAGTAATAAAAACCCACCAAATTCAAAACCACAACAACTATAAAACGGTAAAAAAGGGGGCCAAAAATTTACTCTATGCGACCGCATAGAGCAACTCTATGTGGTTGCATAGAAGAGTTCGATACAAAGATTTTAATCCCTGGTCGCATGGCCCGACCTTGAGAACACAAGAGGAAAAAATGAATACGGAGAAGGAAAGATTTGATTTCTATTGCTTTGGAATGATTTATGATTTAATAATCTTTATTTTTAAACATGTTCAAATGAATTAGGATCACCTATTATAGCTATCAGAAGTCTGATATGAAATGGTGCTAAAAAATAATAAAAACTCATCATATTCAAAACCACAACAACTATAAAACGATAAAAAAAAGGGGGGCCATAAATTTACTCTATGCGACCGCATAGAGCAACTCTATGTGGTTGCATAGAAGAGTTCGATACAGAGATTTTAATCCCTGGTCGCATGGCCCCGACCACATAGGCCAAGAATTTGGCTTCTACCACCATTTTTCATTCCAAACTCTATTTATACATTTTGAACAATCATTTCTAACAAAACCCTTTATCATGCAAGTGTTTTAAAAGAAATCTTCCCATTATGCATCTTCTCTCTCAAGTTGAACATTCTAAACTATATGATAACTTCGTATTTGGTACAAATTTTTTCTCAAACTCATTTTTATCCATACATTCTCTTAATAAAATAATTTTAAATATAGACTTAAAATTTTCTCTACTTCTTAAAAGTAATGCTATTAATAAATAATTGTTTACGTAATGGTGTACATAATAATGACATGGAAGATAGATAAATAATAATAATAATAATAATAATAATAATAATAGTAATAAAGAAAAAAAGACGAAAAGAAAAGAAATTCAACTTATTATAATATTTCTCTCTCTACCATATCATATTATGTACACTATTATATGTATCATTAATAACGCATTCTTTAAAAATGTCTCTATTTTAAAAAAATCTACATGAAACAAACTTAACTAAAATATTTATTTATAAATGTAAATGAAATCAAAATTATTTATAATTATGAGATTTATAATAGTAAGTGATGTATAGTCAATAATTACGTATTTTATATAATTAAAAATTAAAAGCACTTTTTAGTTATACTACCAAATAACTGCAACTTTTTATTCGACAACCAAACAACTAACAATTTCTTAGAAACAACATTTTCAAAAAAAATGCTCTATTGGTAAAAGCTCTATTGACAGAAGCTCGACTCACAACAATCGTGTCAAACAGACTCTTAACAATAGAGAGAAAATATGCATATAACACTAAATAACACTTGAAGATTTATATTATTTTGTAATGTAGTACTATAGTCCTGAAGTATATTTGATATTGCTCTAAAGATGTTGGTCCTACGAAAATATGTAGATAAAATTTATATTTGACTAACTTAAATTATACTTGCGCCTAATTGGACTTGAACAATTATGAGATCACATAAGATTTGATGGACTAGGATTTTCACAATTAAAGAGTCTCATAATGCAAGTGATTGAATGAATTGGGTTTGGAATTACGATAACTCGACCTTAGTCGAGGTATCGTAGAAAAGTCGTAGTAGATTAGTAATGCTTTATTATGATTTTGCCATTGGAATGAACTCTTGACGGTGACGTCATGCTTCATGCATGATGTTGTTGCGTAGCCCCTGAGGATCGAGGGGTGTACCTAGCCCACGAGGAGTGAGGCGATCTAATTGACACTTGACATCTAAGGTAGCTCGAAATGTTGCCTAGTGGTAGAGAAATACTTGATGCAAAGGTTGGGATTCTCACGTGATATGACATCACACTTGATTCGTCGAGGTTGGATTGCAATACACAAAGTGGAGAGTAACTCTTTTAGGGTGGTGCAAAGCTTCAAGTCAAACTTCGATTTTACACCAAATGCAGCTAGTTAGCTTGCAGTTAAATGAAGTGGTGAGTGACTCTCTCTAAGAAGCGCAAAGCTTGAAGACCAACGCTAGATACACTTGTTTCATTTGATAAAGCAATGCTATTATATAATGTAAGTAGCGATTGTTGTCACCTTATCTCCAAACTAATGTTGTATATGATAGTCCAAGAATAACTAAGTAAGAGGAAGGTGAAATAATTTTTAGAACTTTCTCGAAAAATAAACTTAAATCGGGATAGTTAAGAATACATTGATCTATAAGTAATAATCGTAAACATATAAAAAACAAGTAGATCAATCAAATAATAAATGTGAATGGAATAATAATAAGTAAAAGGGTAGAGAAGATACAAATGATATAATTGTGAAAGTTTGAACCAAGTCATTCTACGTCATTCATTACCAAACTCTCCGACACTAGCAAGACTTTTTCACTATATTGATTGACTTATGGTATAATTCCATCATTTACAATGCTTTCGATAACTTACAAATAAGGAGTATCGATCCTTATACAATGTTGATCTTTAAGAGATTTCAACACAACCTCACACATTATTAAAGTGATTTTACAATATAATTCATCTCTTGATAAATAATACAAATAAATTAAGTACTAAAAGATACTAACACTTCAACGAGTAGTAATAAAAGATAGCTCAAGTGTTAGATGANACAAGTAGCACCGATCCTTATACATTGTTGATCTTTAAAGGACTTCTACATGACATACACTTTATCATAGCGATTTTACAATGAAACTCCTCTCTTGATAAATGATATAAATAAGCTCAAGTGTTGATGAAAATTTTGATGAATATGATAATTAAAAATTAGATTCAATCAATTAAAGTTTTTCAATGAGTAGATGAAGAAGAATTAAATGTAATTTAAGTTAAAAAATCTTCTCAAAATTTATTTCTTTTAATGAGTGATAGCAATAAATTATGTTTTAAGAGAGAGAAGAAACTTTGATGAATATGATAATTAAAAGTTTGATTCAATCAATCAAAGTTTTCAATATAAAGAAGTAGAATAAATAGATGCAATGTAAGTTCAAAACTTTTCTTCCAAAATATCTCTCTTTCATGAATGATAGAAATAAATTAAATATAAAAATAGAGATGAAAAACTTTGATGAAGATGATGAAAAGAGTTTGAATCAATCAAAATTTTTTATATGAAAAAATAAATGAAACAAATGCAATGTAGGCATAAAGAATTCTCTCAAAATATATCTCACTTAATGCTCCTGAAACTTTTACAAAAAATGTAAAGAGTGAGGGTACTTATAAAATTAAAAAACAAAATAATATGTTGAACATGTGTCTAGATGACCAAAATAGTTGTTATCATTTGAAATCATAACGATAAAAAATTCGGCAATTGTACCAACTAGATATCCGCATGCTGCGGTTGGTTGCGACCAATTTTTTCGTTTTTGACCCCGTTTGATCCGATTTGAATATTTTGATAAATATAGACTTCAGGAATGTGTTTTTAACTAGTTTTCAAGGTAAATGATATTTTAAAAATATGATTTGAACTCAAACATTATTTTAAAAATCAATTTTACTTTTGATCAAAATATTTTATGCAATTGATAATCAAAAAAACTTTTAACGCATAAATTGAGTTTTTATCATTCATTATTAAAGATCAAAATATTAGTACATTTACATTTAAACTAAGAGATCTAGTCTTTGATCTTGTTTGCGAAATTTGGCTTTTAGGCTCTCGTCTTGATCTTTGATGTTTGTTTCTTAAGCTTCTGTCTTTTAAAATCTTTTTTTGAAGGACTTGTCTTGAATGTGTGATTTCGATCTAAACTTTCTTCATAAGTCTGATTTATGATAATCTTAATTTTGATCTTTTTACGACGTTAGATCAATTTATCATTAAATACTTGAAGACTATAATCAGTTTAAATTTAATTATTAGTAATTAAGATTAATTTGTTTGTTTTAATCAAAATTTTAAGGTTATAATCAATTATAGGCCAACAATATAACAACATAGGTATTAAGACGAGTTTATGTGACATTAAATGACACATTAAATTAAAAGAATATCATATTCTTAATATTGAATTGAACCAATCATTCAATGACAGTTGTATGCCCCTGACGGTGTTTTAACACCCATGGTGCTACATAACATTTTTCCATCCCCGAGAGGAAAATACAACAGTACATACACTTGCAGTTGACGTTTGTTAAGTAAATTAGTTTATGAGTTTTACTACATGTACATCAAGGATTACATCCTGTACAAGTGACATTACGTAATTTGTTGATGGAAATAAAACAATTTTCAACAATCAATTGCTTAATGTCATTATACATTATGTAACCCTCAATGTAATATTTGATATACAAATAGAATAATCCTGAGTTTATATAGTATATTGGTCATCCATCTCCTTTCCTTTCAACGGCCATAATGCAATTTAAATTACGAAGCTAATTGTTTGGTAGACAAAAAAAAAAATAATAATAATAATGATAAAATACCAGTAAAAATAAAATAAAATAGAGGTTGTTTATTTTTATGTAATTATAGGGATCCTCCCATTTTTTCAATGAATAATACTATCTAGCACCAATTGTATTAGAACACCAATCTCTGTGGTATTATGTGATAGATTTAATTAAATATGAAATTATGTGATCGTCTATGTATACATACATGTTATAGATTTATTTCTACTTTGATCCTCATTTCCCAAATACATTTATGTTTTCTGAACAGCCAAGACATCATAATCATGTGACAAACCAAAATGGAGTCTAGCAATAACAGCAGAAAACCAATTTATTACAGGGGCATGCATTGCATATAAATGAGAAAGGGGAAAAAAATATTACCATCCAAAATGCTGCAATAATTTCAAATATATAATCTACTCGCCCCCCAAAAAACTTTTGACAGAAGACCACGGGTAAAATTGGAACCCTGTTGAGAATGTAAGGGCAATAGGTTAACTAATTGGGTATACTCAACTACTCTCCTCTAATAATACTAGACTCTAGACAACAGCATTTTGTTTGGCTGTGTATTTTAAATGTAAACACTATTTTCTACCTTTGTTTCTGAATTTAACCTGTGCATTTTCACTTGAAGCTTCTAGGCGTACGAGCTGCTTCTCAGTATTGCCATTGACAGCGCATTCATGAAGATCTGGTGCTTGTGCTGCCATTGAACAGTTGTCTTCAGTGCCTTCTAACTCTGACGATAGGACTAATTTCACATGATTTGATGCGATAGCTTCCTTCCATCCTGCATATTTGAAACCAACCGCATTAAGAAGTTGAAGATATTTTGATGTTATACAATGAATGCAGAGACAAAAAAGGCAAGAGATTGACATACTCTGTGCAAGAAACTCTTTTGCAGCAATACTGCAGAACGGTAAACCTCCTTGTTTAGCATTTCCATCTGAAAACATATCACTGTGATTTCCACCATCTCGATCATCACTGTCAACAGAGCATGATTGCATACATCTGTCACTGCACACTGTTTGATTGCCAGCCTCATCCAACACACTCCCTCCAGATTCTTCATCACCTTTGTCGACTGGCCAAATACCACTAGTTTCATGTCGGTTGTCGGGAATCCAAAGCTTACTGTGCCTATGTTTGACTGGCTTCTCCAGAATATTACCTTTCTTAGGTATGGTATGCTTGGTGCTACAAGTATCTTGCACTTCAGGATCTCTTAGTGTGACGGAAATAGAACCAATCATCACCTCGAAGCTATTTTGTTCAATTAGTTGGTTACTGGTCTCTCCCTGCAATCTCGGTTTTGATTTCTCTTCCTCACTATCCACATTAAATTTCTTGGTCCAAGCTTTGCTGCCATTAAGTAGAGGACCATGATCTTTAGGAGTAACCTTTTGTAAGGGTTCAGGGTTCAATGCTTGAAGATCGTGACTAATGTAAAAGCCATTTCGACCACCCTTTTGTGACTTTGCCACCTGCCATCTATTGGTTGCTAAATGCTGACGGCCATCTGAGTTCATCATCCAGGTTTCAACGGTCTGGAAATTGGCTTCATCGACATTTTCGCTGCTGAAATCAAACTGAGCACCAGTACCTTCTATTTCTTCGCTTGGAAACTGAATGCGTTCAGGGAAAGACACATCATTTACTGGCATTTCTGGAGAATTCAAATTGGAATTGAATGGAGATGGAGGGTCAGGTACTTCTGCAGAGAGTGAATCATCTAGTGCATTAGTAGAGAGATTCAAGTATGCCTTGCATCCATTCAATTGATCCTTTGTTTTCTGTTCCTTCTGACGAAGCCTTTTCTGTTTTTTTCTCTCCAATAGTTCAGCTTGCCTATATTCAGAATGGTACAAACAATTGGAGAAACGTTGAAACTTCCAATAGAACAGGATTGAGAAAGGAATATAGTGTATAGGATTGAGCTTGTACACGTCATTGGATTGGACATAATACAACTCAGGTTTTGCTATCAAAAACATATGCTGATAGAAAACTTTTCCCCAATCTACAACTTCTGCAGAATGGCTTCAGTTTCCAATAGAGAGGCCATTGAATAAAATAGTTCAATAAAACTAAAAATGCTGCATATTTCATATAACAGATTGGAGAGTTCTCCTTATCAGATAACAATAATGCATGAACAGAAACTACCAACAGAAGCCACGTTACTACAACTCTCCTCTTACTGTGCATACCTGTGTGGGCCGTGTCTAAGACATAATATAGACAATATGGCCCCCTTCAAAAATGAATGTGATTCGACATGCATCCCGTGTTAACCCTCCAGCTACACAGACTACCCCATTATGAACATCATTTATCAACTAATGAAATCTACCTTCTCTGTGCAGCGTCTTCTTCCTCCACAAGCAACTTCTGACATCTTAAAGCCTCTGCATCTTTGTCAGTCACCCATGCTTTTACCTGATAACAAAATTGCAGTGAATTAAAAGAACTCGTATATCTTCATAAATCAATCCGGGACAAAAGGGATAGTTAAATCTAAAAAGGTAGGCATGAAAACCCCCCACCTCACAAAAAAGGGAAATGGAAGAAAAGGAAACTGTAAATGAAACAAAAAACAAAACAAAAATTAAAAAAATAAAAAGGGATTTAGTTCTTGAGAGCAGGTGAGGGAAGTGAAAAAAACCGTGTACCATATACTTAAACATATTCATGGAATTTAACATCATATCTCAAGTTAGATTTCAAAATTTAAGTTGTAAACATAAAGCCTTGGAAATAATACGTATGCACAGTGCATGCATGCATGCATACAAATGAGACACACAGGCAACTCAAAGTAAGTAAACATACCAACAGGTAAAGAACAAGAAAAAGAGAAAATACCAGTTGCTGTTCAAAAAGGAAGGTGGTGCAAGCAATTAAGTTTGTCAACTTAAGGCTATGTTTAGCTGTTTCCTCGTCAAAAACGTATTTTTGAAGAGACTCAGCTGTACCAGCACATAAGAATGTATTCTCACTAGCATCGTCTAGGATATTAAACAATTCCTGTGAGGATATTGGAAGCCTGGAAGGATTGGCTTGAATAATATCCTGTAAATAGACCAGGAAGAATATATTTTTTATAAAAGATGATAATGGTATTGGAAATAATTTTTTCAAATAAGATGATATTGAACAGGTGAGACTAAGGGGCAGGCAGGATGATCAACAAAACTTCCATTACCAATAATGTGGAGCCAGCTCTCACATAAATCTGTGGAAGAGTCCATACACCTGGCTGGCGGAGAGAGGAAGCCAAAGCCCTAATAACTGAGGAACTAGGAACTTCCTGAAGTTGATAATAAATCTATTTCAGATTAATATTCAGAGGTAGCAGAAAATTCACACTTCATGAAAAAAATGAAGGTAAGATGGGGCTAAGTGCAATTACAGGGCATTGTCTCACATTACACAATCAAGAAAAAATGAAATTCAAGTATTCTCAAAATACTATAGATCACTTTCATGTTATTCCTGAATTTTGATACTCAAATAGAAATAAATATCTCTCCGCTGACAATAACCACATAAACACATAGTTTCAACAAAAAAGTGAAGATAGAGACAAGCTAAAGAACTTTCTATAATGTAGAAAATTATGTTGATATCCATATGATGTGAGAACCAAAATTGGTGAGAATTATCTTAATTACATGAAGTCAAAAAACAATTCTTTCACAATATGTACAACGGAGCAGTAAATTTAATTAAAACTCAATGGAACCTTTGAATACTTATAAATAAAGACCACGCTCCGACAGAACTTGACTAATGACTAAAACGCAAGTTTCAAAGAAATTTAAAGCCAAAAAACACATTCAGAAAATTAACTACAGGAAATTTCATGACCAACACAGGTACACATACTGTATTTTCTTTCATTATAAATGACCCTTCTCACAACCATCGGTGCCCAAAAACCAACTACCTTAAAGAATTATCAAAGATACAAATGAACTATCTAAAACTTCAGTCCAGACATGTACAGTCGATAGGGAAGAACCCAGTTACTACCTTTAACGATGCATCCTTGAGGGATAGAACTTCCCTAGCCGCCTCCTCCACTGAGAGCTATACCAAACACAAAAAATATTCACTCATTACAGGAAGAAAAAGAGGAAAAATAAGGATACAAAGACAAGTTACCTTATCCCAAAATGCAGCCAATAAATCCTTAATTTTGTGAGATTCCTATACCAAATAAGATATGGCATTAGAGATAGTGTACAACATACAGTAAGAAAGAAAATATTTAGCATGTCTAGAAGAAACGAGCAAATGAAAGAAGATAAATCCACAAACACGCAATGGCATTTATGAATCTGATAACAATAAGTAGTCTAAACTCAGATAACCTTGTTGACATTTAAAGATCGACGGTGGACACGAATGTGTCTCCTGTAGTTAACCGGAGAACAAAACTCCCGGGAACACTTCTCGCACTTCTTCATTGTAACTTTCAGAGGAGTCAGCAGGGGCCAACCAGGGAGATCTGCACAAAAGGAGTCCACAAATCAATATTCATGATTGAGCAAAAATGCTAATATACTATTTCAACAATCTGCTTCCAAATTACAGAATGTCCAGCAAAACTATCCCATTGACCATTGGCTTTTGCAACATGTAGACCAAAGGCACCAACAGCCTTTGGCATTTGAGAGATGAACGTCCAGAAGCATTCTTTCTTCTTCCCACAATTGCCCATCACATTCAAACAACAAAAATAAATCCTTAATACCATGAAAAAATTCATGGACACTAGACTCTAGCTAGTAGTCTGGTACCTGGCTGATCTAGGGCATGAAGTAACTGGATCCACTGGACTGGGCTGTCACCTGTCCTTGAGAAAGAGAGAAGAGGCTCCTTTTGTGTAGCTTGCTTGATGAAAGTGTCAAGGGAATCATTTCCCTCTTCTGTTTTCATAGCATTGAGAGCTCCACCTGTGCTGAGTTTGGCAACTGACATCTATGCGTCAACTAAAACTTGTTTGTGCAAGGACTCTGAATCAAGAGTTAATTACAAATTAAAACAAAAAAGGGCATGAGTCACACAGATGAAACAATATTGTATACGAACAGAAAAGGAAACATGTCTATCTGTATTTGTAACTTTTAAAACATAACATATTTATATAATCAGAGAAGGTAAACAAATTACTTTCAATCTTAACATTTAAAAGTCTATATGATCGGAGATGTACAATCTTAAAATTTAACAATTGCCTCAATCAGAAAACCAACTATTTAAGGAGATTAACTGAAACAATGACATTTAGAGTTTAAAATCTGGATGTGCCAGTCATACATTTGGAACATATGAAGTTGAAATTAGTAGATACACTCAGCATATTGACAAGCATTCATATCATAAACCATACATGGATGATAATCAGGATGGTGAAATAATACGGGCAATGAATAACTGCGGCAAGTTCAAGGAGTCAACGACTATATATATTCCATACTAGCACAAAACTAATTGTCATTCTTAAGTAAATTGTTATTCTTCATGGATAAATACATTAAGTCTTCATTTGAAATGTCTCCCTAAAGAAAATCTCTCTGTGTCTTGCCACATTGCCCTGATTATATAGGGCTGAGCAAACATGTGTTTCTCAGAGTAGTTCGGAGCTCCTACTTATAAAATTTAGAGGCAGTTCATAGATTCCAACCGATGGACTGACTTCAGCACAAACATATCTTAGCTTTTCCAGCCCTCCTCCCTGACAAGGGGAAAATTATAGAAGGCATTCTCACAGCTAATTCCCAACCAAAAGACAAGAATAGGAGGAATACAGTAAGTGCTTGGACTTGAACCAATTGTCATTACAATACAGATGCAAGCAACAAGACAGTCACCTGTTGATAACACCAGCATACGTCACAAGGTAATACAAACCTCAACATGGGCTCAAGTACTTATATTTGAGCTTAACTAACCTTAATAAATGCGAGTATTTGATGAATGTAAGCCCAACAATGTCTTCAATGTGGAAAACACTGAAACACGTTGTAAGATTTGGGCAAAAAAACATAACCGCCTCTCATGAGCTGAAATAAAAAAAGCGCATTGACAACTCACAACTGTAGTCTTTCTCCTCATAAAAATCCCAATAACTGAAACATCACATTTAATATTGTGACTGGAGTCCATTTCTCAAAAAGTTAAAGCCGTAACTAACCTGAATCGTTTATCAATGCATTAATCGACAACAGAATAAAGCAGTTAAATATAAAAAACAACGACACCTCGAACAAAGGAAAATTTCCAATCTACACTGAACATAACAATCAATTCTACTGGAATGCATTAAACAAAGCGCAACACAACAGCATAAAAAACTATAAGATATACTTTGCTAAAACACGAACATCCACAAGCAATAAATCCTAATAAATAAAATCAAATAAATCGATAAAGAATTTTAATAAAACAATGATTGGATAAAAAATATCCAAGTAAAAATGGGTGAGGCTAGTATCAGAGTGAAGCAAAATCCATGAGAATAAACCACACGAAATATTTTAAAATAAATAAAATACAAAATCAAAAGCTTGTCTAGGGTTTGCGTTCACGTGATCTGTGATCGGCACGTGAGTCGCGGCACGTAGAGTTAAAGTTTACATACCAGTGTGAGGTGGATAATTGGAGAGATCGCCGGCGATCGGATGAACAAAGGTCGCCGGAAATAGGTCTGTATATATGTATATATAAACTAAACACAATAGGTTCGAAGTATATATGAATTTATGTAGAGAGAGAAGAAGAATTTTTTAGAGAGAGAGGGAGAATTGAAGAAGGTAAGTAAGAGACTGATGAAAACGTAGAACGATGAAAAATAAACCCATTTTGCAGTAGCTGTGTGGAAAGAAAGAAAGAATCATTGTTTTATTAATATTTTTTGACTTCCTTTTGTTTAATAAAGATTTGATGAATTTGGGTCAAAACACGTTAAATGCGTCGAATTGAATTGGACTTCAACCAATAGAAAATTAAATCAATTGTGTTCTCTTTTAATTGGTTTAATTTTGCTATGTGAGTGCTTAATTATATATTTAAATTAATTTAGCCAGATTTGACTTGGTTAAAAATAATATTTGGGATGTGTAATGAGAAATGAAATATTTGACTATTAATTGTCGAAAAACAATCAATTTAAAAGTTCGTGAGGATTGGATTGACTATGCACAAACATACATCAATCAAGCATTTGATGAGTTAAAAAAAAAAAAAATTTATTGACATTACTTATAATTATTTTATGAATTATCAAACGATTTCAATACTTGATGCGAGTTCGACAAAGTTAACCAATGTCTTATAGTATTGTTTATTTGTTTGTGTATTTAGTAGCTAGTCTCGTTCAGGAAAAAAAAAGTTTAAATTTGAAATATTTGATTAGTGCATTTTATGTTCTTATTCGGACTTCTATCCTTGTATTTAAATTGACTGAGTGTCTACATAACTTGGGTCAATAATATTGCTTGCAGAAAAAATTCCAACTTGTATATAATTGATTAAAAAATGGTTATTTGGAGTTCAACTGAAGTTGATTCGGAGAATTGAAGATTAAGCACATTGCAATTGATCAATTGGAAATACTAATAGAGCATTCGATAAATAATCATAAGCTTTAGACGGATTATATACAAATTGGGATTAAACTGTAAACTTTCAAAACTTGCATTGAGTAAATTACTAATATTTTTGGGATGAAGATGACTAAATTGTAAATGTTAGAAGATGGAGGACTAAAATTGCATGAGAAAAGAATTCTAATTGAAAAAGGGCAATGATTTCATTTCTCTTTTCAAACTTTTTGTGGAAACCAATTGGAACAATGATTTTGACATAAATCTTGTTCTATAAATACATGCCTTACTCCAACAATTAGAGAAGGCTTGAGCAATCCATTATACACATATTATACAAGTCAAAGAGGTATCTTGGGACACAAAAGACACATTGATTACAAGAAAAGAGATTTCAAAATGAGGGAAAAAAATCAAGAAATCGGTCAAGAAGTTAGAATTTCAAAATTTTTATATGTGGAAGGCGGATTCTTAGTGCAAAATTTTCATTTTTCCCTTTTTTCTTAAAACTCGATGATGTAATTTATTTATTTCTTATATTCTTCTCTCATGATTAGGGCACAGTCAGTCTCCGACGAGATGGCGCAATCGCTAGTGCTGGCTCTGATTGGGGTTACTGGTTGGATGTAGTCCACTCGCCATTGTTGTAGACTTGCAGTCGTTAAGAATCTTGAAGCCGAATGTACTAGGCGAGATAGTTTGTTGGACTTTGGCCTTTTTTTTAATTTATTAAGAGCTTGTTTGAGCTCCAATTTTTTTTTATTTTATGAAAATGCATTTTGAAATAGTATTTTGATGAAAAATATGTAATTAAAAATGAGATTTTTTTTCAAATTTATATGTAATATTATTTTATTAAAAAATGTATAGTTAAAAATAAGAGAGAGAACATTGATATCAAACATGAGCTAAATATGGCCTTTGGGCTTTTTTTTTTTTCTTATTTATTTATTTATTAATTATGCCAATTATCCACTGCTACTTTGAATTGTACCCGACGTGCCACCACCATACGTGATACGACAAATTGCATTCTGCAAAAAGCATACAAAGGTGCCTCTGTCACTGCCTGTTGTCGCTGTGTGAGCCTCTTTTTATTGTTTTTATGTTTTTTTTTAGTTCAGTTTTTGTTGCCATTGATTTATGACATATGTTTTATGATTGTGAGTCTACTGTTGAGATTTATGATTTATGAAAATTGAAGAATTTGTGAATATGTGGACTGTAATTTGTGATAAATGATAAATTGAAAATTTGTAATTTGCTATAAGGCCTAGTTTGATTGCTACGTTTTTCATGGAAAATGCCATATATGAGGAAAATGAATTCCATTTTGGCCATTTGATTTCAACATGGAAATAGAAATCGAATTCCAAAATACAACCACGTTAAGCTGCATTTTCTTTATTTTCATGGAAAACGAATTCCTATGGATTTTGTGAATTTTTATTTTCCAATTAACATGGAATTAGAATTCTTTTCCACTTTTACCTATCAAACGGACCTTAACTGATAAATTTATAAGAAATAAATTTATAAGAAAAAATTGCACACTAACTTTTCCAACGTCTCTCTTTTCACCGATGATACAAAACCATATTGACAGCACCCTATTTACAAGACAGATTAGAGCAAAAATGGAAATTATGAGTGTGAAATTTTTTAATAAAATTTTGGTTCGAGGATGGCCTCGATGGGGGCTTCCTGCCTCAATTCCAACCCCGCGACGAGACCTCACCGTACTAACTTCCAACAATAATAATACTTAGATTCTACAACTGAACAAGGTAATTTGAATTTACATTTTGCTACTTATCACCCAATATCTACATTAATTATAAGAGCATCTCTAGTCGTAGTATAAAATAGATCTAAATTGTGATTTAGATCTCCAGGGTTGCCGAAAACTTATCTAATTGAGAGATGCAAAGAAAATGAAATTATATTTTTTCGGTAGAAAATGTAGGAAAAAAATATATGTAAATTTTCATTTTTTTTTTTTTTACATCCACAAGAATTAATAAATTGATCTTTTCATTAGCGCAAAATTTGAATTTAAATTCATCGAAATGTAAATGAGGATGCAAAATTGATTTTGAAAATACTAATTTATATTCAATTTTACATCACAATTGAAGATGCTCTAAGTCTTTTTCTTTTGCTACAACTGAATCAGAATAAATATCACCAGAAAAAAAAAAAAAGTTAAATGGCATTTACTGTAACTAACTCCCTCTTTCGAGTGCAACAAAATTGTTTACAAACACGATGGACACAATCATGCTCTTTAATGATCCGTTGATACCTTAATTTTGTTGATCAAGTATCCAAAAACAAACTTTTCTTTAAAAAAAATAAAAAATAAAAAAAAATCGCGCTTTGTAAATGGACCGATTTATAAAAAAAAGATATTATTCCAAAATCCACTAAGTTAACAAAAGAATATGTTACTATCTCACATAACAACCGAATATATGAAATAAAACTATGGATGACTCAGTTTGTGGTCAAATTTTATAAGAAACTATTCATAAAATTTGCAAATAGTTTCATTTTCTTCTTCAGCTTCAATAATATTGAGTTATTGCACGTTCATCGATTGCGCCAATATGCCCAACATCATTCGCATTTTGTTACTCGCTTCCTTTCTAATGGGTCGGATCTAAGGCGAGGTGAAAGAGGTGGCCACCTTAGACTCAAAATTTTCAGGGGCTCAATTTTGTCTTTTTATTTTTTTTAAAAAAAATAAATATGATCAAATGTTAAAAAGTACAACGTTAGGTAAATAACATCAAAGAACTTGTAGTATAGTGGTGTGCGTTAAACATTTTAGTATTTTACTATGTATATGGGTTCGATTTCCGAAATATTTTTTACGTTCTTTTAGGGTGTGTTTGAGCCCCATTTTTTTTTAAATAATGAGTTTTGTAACATGAATTTTTTTGGAGAATATACGTTTAAAATGTAGGAAAAATTTTGAGTTTACGTATAAAATTATTTTATTAAAAGAATGTGTGTTTAGAAATGATTTGAAGAAAAATGAGTTTTTATATAATGGAGCTCAAACATAGGCTTAATATTTGAGAATTTTGTACAATTAGTCCTTAATCTTTAATAAATCTTAAATATTTCTCTCCAACCTTTAAAATAAAAAATTTCAATTCCCAATCTTTAGTTTTATTTATATATTTTATCCTTTTAACATAATTCTATATACATTAATTTTCTCACACACGAGATATACAAGTTATTTCTAAGTGTAGCACTGTGGTTAACACCTAACTCAATCTTTCAAACTTTTTTTTTTTTTCCAAAAAATTTCAACATCAAATTTTGGAATAAAACCATCACTTTTTTATACACCTACTCTTGTTAAAATTTAATTTAATGCATGACTATTTTACTAAGAGAGTTGTGGAAAATATTCGATGACTCTTCACCTCACGACAATTTGTTTACACAAAATTTATTTTTGTCACTTTCATATCTATGTGCACAGGGAACTATGATTTATGTTAGGAGTTGTCATTCTTGAAGTACTATTTATTTATCAAGAGAAATAAAATAATAATAATAATAATTGATGTGCTACATCATTTGAAGAAAATCGATTGTAATTTCCCAAACTCTTATATTGCTTACAAATTTTTTTTAATCGTACCAGTTAAAGTTGCATTTACCAAAATAAGTTTCTTCAAATTAAAGTTGATTAGGACTTATATTCGATCAACTATGTTCCAAAAAATATTAAATGGATTGACTATCAATTGAGAAATAAATGATTGAACTAGAATATGTGTATTTGATTAATATTTTTGTGAAAAGTTATTTTTTTTGAGGAATGTATGATTAAAAAGTAGGAAAATAAAATCGCAAGGGTAGTATTTTAGCGATCATTTAAGATGCTCTCAGCATCGTTATTTGGAACTTGTTTGACGTAAATTTTCTTATAATAGATTTGTGAAAAATTATTTTTTTGAAGAATGTATGGTTAAAAAGTAGGAAAATATTATGAATATGCATGCAAAAATTATTTATCGGAAGAATGTGTCGTTGAAAATAAGTTTGGAGAAAAATAAAATTTAAAAAAATAGGATCAAACACAAAGTTAGAACATGTTTGACAATCATTATTGTAGAAAAAAAGTTTTGAATAGCGATTTTTAACAGAATATATTAGTAAAAAAATTTGGTATATGTGTAGAATATTTTATTGTGTGAATACATAGTTGAAAATGATCTTGTAGCAAATTATAAAATGAATTAATGAGTGTCAAACTGACAGTTAATCGTCACATTCAATTTTGTCAATAATTTGAGTAATGAAAACAATTAAAATGATCAGATACATGCTAACTCAACATTTCAATATTATTAAACTATCACATCAAATTAAGGAGTAATTGCGCAAAAGCTCCAAACATTTGAAACATTAGTAGACTTTTCCAAAATTTTTGTTTTGTTGCAACCGTCATCCCTAACATTTCCAAACGTTGTACGTGAGGTCATTTTGGACGGTTTTCATCCATTTCTCCGTCATTTAACCACTAAAAAAAAATTGACTACTTTCTACCAAAATAGGGGATGGCAAAATGGCAACTTACTATTTTTCCCATAAAATAATTAAATATTTAAATCAAAAACAAAAAAAATAAAATAAAATAAAAGAAAAAGGAAAATGTATACACAAATCTGGAGCTTTTCAACAACGTTTTGTCGCAAATTTTCACGGTCTTTAGTGGGCGAAATCGAAACATCGTGGTCTTCCTTTTTTTGTGTCAGATGGATCTTCGGAGCTACACGGGGGGTTTCTGGAGATGCTGTGAAATTGAAACTAGATGGGGTTTTAATAAGAGAATTTGATTATGAAATGGATTTAAAGATTGCAACAGGGAGAGTGGAAATGAGATTAGAGTGATTAATTTCAGAATTAATTAGGGTTTTGAGAATGGGTTTCGAAGATTTGAACAGTAATTTTGCGGCGGCAGAGAGAAATTCTTTGTCGGAGGTTTGGAGTGATGCCGAGAGTTTTTTTCCCATTGAACAAGATGCCATTTCCAGCGAACTATATGAATTGACATTATTTACCGTTGGGTTCCACCTGAGTTTGGTTTTCCCAGAAATTAGGTGACAGACAATCGGACGAATGATAGAAACTAGAAAGGGTTTTGATTGTGGAATTGGGGGTTTTGGGTTGAGGGGTTAGGCTTGTGCGTGGGGGTGGGGGTGGGTGTGAGGGAGAAGAAGATACATTTTCCTCTTTTTTTATTTAACTTTTTAATTATTTTATGGGAAAAATAGTAAGTTACCATCTTGCCATCCCCTATATTGGTAGAAAGTTGTCATTTTTTTTTAGTCCAATGAAAGAGAAATTGATGGAAACTATCCAAAAGGACCTCACGTGCAACGTTTGGAAATGTTAGGGGTGACGGTGCAACAGATCAAAAATTTGGAGAAAGTCTGCTAAAATTTCAAAGGTTTGAGATTTTTGCTGCAATCATCCCTCGAATTAATCATGGGCTTGTTTGTCTTTCATTATTTCAAAATTCTATTTTCTACACTTATTTTAAATAATACGTGTTGACCCTGAAAATGAGCCAACAGATGTCGGACTCACTTTCGCCAAGTCAAATACTCTTCCGGCGCGTTGCTACCGGAATACTAGCGGTAGCAAAGAGTAAATGGACGCGGGAGGCACTTTGATGCGAGAGACGAAAATGTTCAGGCGAGGAACTGGACGTGTGAATACATGGTTGAAAATTATCTTATAGCAAACTATAAAATTAATTAATAAGCGTCAAACATGCACTTAATCATCACATTGAACTTTGCCAATAATTTTAGTAATGAAAATAAATAAAATGATCAAATACATTATATGCTAACTCTACATTTCAATATTATTAAACTATCACATCAAACAAAATTATGAGTTTGTTTGTTTATTCTTCTAAAATTCTATTTTCTAGACTCATTTTAAATCATATATTCAAATAATAAAATATTATATACATAAATTCAAAATTTTTCTATACTTTGAAAATCGATTGTAATTTCCCAAATTCTTATATTGCTTACAAAATTTTGTTAATCGTACCAGTTAAAGTTGCATCTACTAAAATAAGTTTCTTCAAATTAAAGTTGATTAGGACTTATATTCGATCAACTATGTTCCAAAAAATAATGAATGGATTGACTATCAATTGAGAAAGAAATGATTGAACTAGAATGTGTATTTGATAAATATTTTTGCCTTAAAAATCGCAAGGCATTTTAGCGATCATTTAAGATATTCACAGCCTTGTTATTTGGAGCCTGTTTGACATAGATTTTCTTTTCTAATATAAATATTTTAAAAATATTACATATTATTTATCATTTATTGTTGAGTTTTAAGTTAACATTTTAGTTTCATAAAAATTTGAATCCATATTACAATTTGGAGGCAAGTTCGTCTCAATTCTCGAAAATCTCAGGTACATCACTGTCTATGTTTGATCGATATCGATTTTACTTTGATCTTCCTAATCCCTTTGTTAATATTGGTGATTTTACAATCCTTTATGACTCTTTTGTGTAGAATTTGGAGCAATAGTTGTAAAAAGTGAGATGTTTTTTCTACAATTATTACTAGTGCATGATGGCTGGTATCTCACCCAACTGAAATCTGTTGCAAAAGTCCATTCGTGCATGTTCACTATATAGAGTGTAGATAGTTCACTTGGTGTAGAAAATGGATAGATGAAGAAACCTATGCAAAGAATGAATAACATAATATGTTATACTTCATTCGTTCCATAAAGATAGATTTGCTACAATTTTCACAAAGATTTAAAAAAAATAATTAATATAAGGGTAATTATACTCACACCACAATTTTTGTCAAGTACGCCAAATTTTAATTGTAAGTAAAGTCGTCAAATCTTGCTCAATTTTGTACTTATGTTTTCAACTTTTTTTTGTTATGTTTTATTTTTAATATTCAGTTAATTAATACATCTTTTTGTATTTGATAAATATTTTCATCCAATATTATGTAAACCCGGGGAAATTATTTTGTCGAATTTATATAACTATTGTTTGTATTGCATATTAAGAAATTACTAAGGGCAAATACATCTTTTTATTAAATCCTAATAGATTTTTTTGATAGTCATCAAGATTAAGATGTATTAATTAAAATAAGGTTAATAAAATCAGATTTGTAGTAAATTTTGATAACACTTGATGAAATATATAGTTGAAAATTTGCTAATTCTATAAAATGTGCGATTAAACATGTGACTTTAACTTAGATTTTAGGGCATGTTTGAGCCCCATTTTTTTTAGATAGAATGTATTTTGAAATAATAGATTGATAGAGAATGCGTAGATAAAAATGAAGGAAAAGTTTTTGGATTATGTGTAATATTATTTTATTGGAGAATATATAAATGAAAAGAAGAGTGAAAAAAATGTATTTTGAAAAAAATAGGGATCAAACAAGATTTAAATCTAACTTTTTTAACTAAACCAAACGTGCAAGTTTGTACTTGATAGACAATAAGCAAAGTAACCAAAAAAATTAGTAGCAAATCATGTTATCTTGTCTGAATTTAATCGTATGACCCCATGTTTCATAAAGATAAATTTGCTTTCGTTTTCACACATTTATAAAATATAATTAATATAGTTGGAAATATAATTTTTTTAAATATTTTTCTAATATACCCCAACATTAAATAATGAAATATCAATAATTTATATTTATTGATAATAAGACACATTAAATAAAGGTATATTAAAAAATAATAAAAATAATTGTACTCTCGACAAAGAAAATGACTAAGACAAACAAAAAAAAGAAAGCAAGCATATCTTTATGGGAACAAAAAGAGTACATGATATATGATTCTAACACAAAATTATCCGATTAAAAATTTATAAACAACATTATTAAAACAGACAAAACAAAGAGAGTATAATAATTGTTGCTTGAAAAAGACAGTAACGCATAAGAGTTGTTCCCAATCCAATGTTTTCACGTAACGCTTGTATATCCAATTCTATAAACCTAGGTTTTGCTTCTTAATTTGAATTTTACTTGACAAGATTTTGAAGCAAGACATGTATGCGAGTTCCACGTTACAATTTAACGGGGATAAATCTACTTGTACATCACATTTATACATCATGCTTAACATCATCTTTGTATTTGATTAATGAAACTATTTTTTAACTGTCTAATGATATGTTGCCACGTGACACAACGTAAAAAATGACATGATTGATTTAATAAAGATATGAATGATGACCATCTCTAATTGTGAGGCAAATTGGGTGGAAAGCATCAAATTTGAGGTAAAAAGCTCTCCAATGATTAGACAAATATGATGTGATGAATAGTGTTACACCTCGTTTACATTGGCCCCCGTTTGACACCCATTTTGGGTGAATTTTTTTTTGGAATAGTGATTGATGGAAGATTGTGTGATTAAAAAACATCAAATTTGAGGTAAAAAGCTCTCCAATGATTAGACAAATATGATGTGATGAATAGTGTTACACCAAATTTGGTGAAACACTATTCATTTACACTGGCCCCCGTTTGACACCCATTTTGGGTGATTTTTTTTTTTTTTTTAAATAGTGATTGATGGAAGATTGTGTGGTTAAAAAGTAAGGAGAATTTTTGG
>CAIGRB010029325.1:1379-51417 GCA_903798255.1 Fraxinus quadrangulata | reverse complement strand
AATTATGGTATATTGTTTAATGTTTTCTAATTTATTAATAAATGCAATATTTTAGTTCATTAAATATTATTTAATTTAACGATTTTAGTAATAATATAATTCTTAATTAAATAATTTAAAATAAATTTTGGTGTAAGACCATCTTCATTGGTCTACACCAAATTGCACCACTGGAGATGGTCTTAATGACTGCAGTAAATAATTAAAAGATAGAGATCAAATTGCTATTGGTATAATAGATTAGGAACTAATGATGCAAATTTCCGTTGTTTTCTATTTTCGTTTTGCGCGCCAATGCGCTCGCTTGATCAATGTCCTACTGGTAATCTAACCTGACCTTCTTCAGTTCTTCCCTTGTTCACTCTTGACTGGTAGTTAGGGTATCCCTACCCCATCTCTGTTAATAAAATGGAAATCTCGAACACGAATTATGGAAACCATGGAACCCGATTACGATGATAACAAAATCGAAGTCCAGGATCCACCAACACCGCCTATAATCCCCAGTTTCTCCAATGATTTTCATGAACTACAGTTAAAGAACAACTCTTTTGTTGCAGAACTGGAAAGCCTACGTCTATCAAATCAAAATCTCGAATTGAAATTGACGAAAAGAGAAGAAGAGTTTATCCAAGTCCAACAGCAAAAGGAAGGTGCCCTTAAAGAAAGAGATTCTCTTCGCAATAAGATTCATAAAGTTGAGGTTTTGGTTAGAGAAACGGAGGGAATGAAAAGAGAGGATGACGGGGAGATGAAGGAAGAAAAGAGTGTGAAAAATGGGCTTTCTCCCACAAAGAATTTTGGGGTCATAAAATTGGTGAAGAACGGTTTAGCAAGGATCATTGAGAGTTTGGCCGAGGATAGAAGAAAAATTCATGGGCCGACCCCATCTTCTCCACACCTATGGAACTTTGAGATTTCCCCAAGGGATCACGAATGGAACCCATCATCTCCATCCTGTAGAAACTACAAAATCACTCAAAAGGCACCTTCATCATCCCAGTTTCACGCACTAGACTCATCATCTCCACCCGGTAGAAACTATGAGATAACCTCAAGGGCACCTTCGGCATCCAGTGGTCACAGACAGATCTTAGAACCCTGCTATGTCGAAGAATTGGAATTAAAGGTGGTTTCAGGGCTTGTAGATGAAGTTGAATGGAAACTGAGTGAGTACAAGGAGGTGATGAAAAAAGAGAATAGAGAATTGGAGAATAGGGTAGTAAGTTTAACAGAAGAAAATAGGGATATCAATAGCTTGCTTAGGATTGCTTTGGCAGAAAAAGAGGCACTGAAGAAGAAGTTAAACAGGGTAAAGGGGAATAATGAGCAGAAGAGAATGGCATTTTTGCAGATTGCAGAGAGAGGACTGCAGAAAGTCGGATTTGGGTTTATGATTGGGAATGAAGTTGATGAACAGCTGAAAGATAATCCAGAGGATAAATCAGATGGCAGTGAATCTGAAGAGGAGGCTGTTAGTCTGGTAATACTCTGTTTTTCATTTCTTGGAATCACATATGATGAATTCTTCGGCATGTCATTGGTCTTAAGAATCTAGTTACTTTGAATCTCTCTGCAAACCTAGTAATGAATGAATGGACCGACCACCATAATCATATTTCTTTAAGAACTTGTTTACGAAAAATGAAGCCATCCTCTTTTCTTTCTTTCTTTTTTTTTTTTTTTTTTCAAATATATTTGCAACTGCTCTGATTTTCATTACCATTCTTACCAGGCTTCTACTGTCGAGAAGATTACAAAGAATTTACGACTTGAAATCACCCAATTGAGGACATCTTTGGAAGAATCGAGGTATTCCATTTGCGATGCATACTTTCTATGGTTGCACTAAACCATTATTTGAATTTTTTTGATCTAGTCGTGCTGATTTCCTATATTTCATTGTGAACAAGAATCAGTACATGTCTCACTGAAAAGGGCTAACTAATACATATATGAAAGAATAATGTTATTCATAGTTAGCGACTATAGTAGTCATTTTATGTGGTAGTTTATTATTTGAGGGATTAGTTTCTTATAATTATGTTACCTCAAATAATAAGTTACCACATAATATGACTACTGCAGTCGCTGACTATGAATAACATTACTCTATATGAAATGCCAAATATACTATCAAGTAAAAAGTTACCTCAGGGACTCGTCCTCCCAAAACCCGATCAACAGGTAACAAAATCGAACACTAGTTTAGGCACTTAAACACACTATTTTGTTAATAGATTAGCTGCCATACACTTCGTTATCTGTTTGTGATACTACCAGGTCAGATGCCTTGTGCCTACAGAGTATTGCAGACAAGCAAGCTAAAAAATTAGCAGAAAGCGCGCTTCGCATTGAAAAGTTGGAGAACAGAGAAACGTTGTTAACCCAAAATGTTAGTTTTTCATTATGAAGGACCAAATTGTTTTTCTTTTTTTCTTCTAATCTCATTGTATCATATTTGACTTCATCACATTCTGTTATTATATGCAAGGTCGAAGCACTATTAGCAGAAATCAAGGAAACTGAAGAAGAGATCATAAGATGGAGGGAAGCATGTGAATTGGAAGTAAAAGCCGGAAATAAAATAGTTGAAGAGCATGACAAACTGGTAATGTGTACAAGACAAAACTTCATTTGTCAAATCAATTTTGTCTTCTAAGCTCTGTCAGATACACTTTTTCATCAAACTAAACTCAAAAGTGTGCTCTGTACCTTGATAAACTACATCATCTAAAAGCTTAACTTTACATCTTGTCTTCAACATCCATCCTTATCACCTATTAGGTTAACATTCTGAAGAAAGAAATAGGAAAAACAAAAGCTGCTTTAGACACATCAAACTGGAAGATAAAGCTGAAAGATGACCTAGTTGCTGCTGCTGTTTCTGCTCGGGAAGCAGCTGAACAATCCCTCCGGCTGGCGGACAGCAGGGCTGCTGGCGACCATGAGAGGATTGAGGAGCTAACAAGGCAATTAGAAGAGGCAGAAAAGAAGGATACCAATCGCCGTAGAGTGAGGCATATTTGCTGGCCATGGAAAGCTTTCAAGCTCAACCCTACTAATAATACAGCAAATGGCATCAGAAAGGTGAGACATACGCTACCAGAAATGGAAGCCTTTCTTCACTACCATTAATGCATGTCAAAACTTTTTTACACGTACATGAAATCAATATGAACTAAATTTGCACATTTAATTTCTTCTGCTTTTTACCTTACGGTGTGTTCGGTAAAGAGATTAGACAAAATTAAAGACAAACATAAACATATCAGCTATTTATGTAGAGTTGCTCTCGATAAAATGGAGTAACGGTAAAAGCAAGATGTGTTTTGAATTTTCTAGAATTTGAAAGCAAGAACTCATTTCTTTAGCTGGTACCTATTTGAGCCTGATGAATGATACTTTACAATGAAATAAAGAATAGAGGAAAGAGAGGACTTCAACGCAAAAACCTCAGAAATCAGCAAGCATTACAACTCTTCCTACACGTCCCATAGTAATCAGGCGAACCAATCATAAAAATAGAATTCCTTTGACACTCCCCCAAAGAAGCCCAATGAGGACAATTTTCATCTTCATCGGTGCAATCAACACCATCAGATTGCATAGAATCATTCTCCCTGCTGGTTCCTTTAAGATGGAAAGTTTTGGTGGCGCACCACATTTCACCCTCCTCAACAGGGCATCTCGCATGGGAACTACTTTTGTCATGAGTTGCGTTAAGATGTAAGTTGAAGAATACAATTGCATTCCCTTTAGTAGGTTTTAGAGTGTCGCTACTCTTTGTACAGTCGGACCACATTTTTTTCTGCAGTAATTTTGAGTATGCTTGTAAAAACAAATCATAAGATAAAGAAAGAGTTGATGTTAATAGAAGGGTTTTTCTCTCACCTCTGACTCTGGAAATAATATCTGACCACCCTGAACCACATGTGAGAGATACAAAACAACTGTTGCCAACAAAGGTTCACCGAGTAGCTGTGTGGATTTGTTATCAAAATAGTTATAGTTCTGTTTCGAGCCTTCAGACCCAAAATGTAGCATGCGTAACGGTTTGCCATACTCTGCAAAGAAACCGCTAAGTGATTCCATAACAGGAAAATGGTCAATTCCTAATGGATGACGTGTGCAATGCTGTTGATTCACCTTATTTAAAAGCTTAGGCTTTTAGAAATTAAACAAGTCTATTTATTTATATTAGATTTTTACTGCTCAACACGGCCACTCACGTGGAAACTGGATACGTTTTTTCATCGAAGGCCTAATGCGTGCACAGTTGCATAAATGGTGCCAGTGAGACAAGAAATCCAGGTTTTTGCCTGTTTTAGTACTATGTTGAATTACCTCATCTAAAAACTTAAATTGGTAAAGACACGACACGTTTATCTACTTGATTGTAGCCTTCTACAAATGCTAGGGTTGCCCGGCAAAGTAAAATTACCTTCAGGAAGAAAAGTCCAAGCAGAAATTCTTTCCTCAATCCTTGCAGCAATTTCGTCCTAGAAACATTAGATCATCAGTGACATTACAAGGGTAAACAAAAGCCAAAGCTCAATAAACAAGAAATTTCCATATAGATAATAGCACATCCTCGTGTGCATCCACTTCAATAACAGACCTCTTCGATGTATATTTCAGAAGACGAGAAATTTACCTCTGTATCCAAAGAAACATTAGAACTGGCAGACACCATATTCATGTCAACCTTCTCACCCTGCATAACGTTAGCTTTCTTGTCATGAACCTAAATCGAACAATTGAGTTTCAGAACAATCTATAAAGCAAAAAAGCATGGTCAACCAAGTATGAAAAGAGGGATATACCAGAGAAATCAGATAGTCACACTCCTCCTCTGATAGAAAGCCCCTGTATAGGAAGATCCTGTCCAAGAAGACTGCGTCAATGATACTCTCCACTTGCATATAATAGGAGACGTATTATTGTCCAACTCAGGAAAAAAAAAAGATTGGGCATGCAGATGCACTCAAGCATCTAAAAGCCCCAATTCTCCTAACACGGCCACACAGTCACTTCCAGAACAAGAATTTAAGCATTTCAGTGAAATTGCACAACATTTACAAATTTCCAGTCTTTAGTTTGTGAGTTTTCTTCTTCAAAGACAAAAATTGTGGAAAAACATGGATACAGACTATAATTCTAAACAAAAATTCAAACACATGGCTCTACGAGGAGTTCACCCACAAGACCAGTGTTTTCCAAAACCACTACGGAATTCCTTAACTAAGGGTGGCAACAGGGGCGGACCCAAAAACCTTTTTCTAGTGCGGGCGATATTAGTAAAACTCAAAAAATAACAACATTATAACATAAATATTATACTAAAAATGAAATACCTTCGTAAAATTTACATGTTGTGACAATTCCTTTGTAAAATTTAGCCTTTGCTTTATATAGCTAAAAGTTTTAATAAAAATTTAAGTCGAAGTTAATAATTAATTTGTGTCACACATTGAATGGGAACTATACATTTTATCAACTTTTATTAATTTTTTTTTTTTTTTAAAAAAAAACATCTAATTTTTAGCTTTTTCAATCATGGGATTATTTTATATGGACTTGTTTCAGCCCCACTTTTTTTTTTAATGCATTCTGCAATAGTATTATGATGGAGATTAAGTGGTTAAAAAAAATAAGGAAAAATTTTGAATTTGTGTAACATTATTTTATTGAAAAATGTGGTTGAAATTGGGGTCAAATAATTGTTCAAGAAAAGGAAAAATGGGGCTCAAACAAGGGCATAATGTTGGAATTTGCTCCAACCATCCTCAAGGAGAAATAGAATTCAGAAGTAAGTTACTATCAGTATTTTAAGATAACAACAAATTTTCACTTTCTTTTTCAATGGTTTCTCATGTACATGGACATAAATCATCATCCATACCCATGTATGAAGGACATTATGCATGTATGCTAAGGAGAGGGAGAGGGAGAGGTCTTACATTCCCAAACAAGAAATTTTCATTCTGAATTCTAACTCTATGCAAGTGTTATTCTGGTCTCGTGTTAAAGAGTAAATCTCCATCTAATTTACACTATAAGCTAAAAGTAAGACCATATCAAATCATTTCAAAAATTCGGTGACAACCAGAATCCTTCAAACCCTTTCTACAGACAGACTATTTTCTTCTGAATGCAAAAAGCAAGAGATTAATTAATCAAGAGACAAAATGAGTTTGATCCAACACGGAAAATTCCAACACAAGTAGCTCGAAAGCCCGATTGAAGATGAAGACGAGATAGATGAAACTACAAATGAAGGCAAAACCCATGTATGGAAACAGCTTGCATTTTGCTTAATAGTTGGTCGCTATTCTTAAATGGGGGTGGCCCAAAGTTCAGTGCATGCAGATGCCTGCATTGAGCAGATCTGCCTGCACTGAGCCTTCATTGGTCCGCCCCTGGGTGACAGCGCACTTCAGAATGTTGAGGGTTGTCCATCCTGTTGATAGTGCCAAGGACTTCTAACATGTTAGAAGCAAAGCATGTGGGAAATTTTTGTTTCACCACTTGCTCACATATTAGATTTACACTAGCCTTGTACTTTTCTCTCTGTCCTTGATATCCATATTATTCGAAATAACAGAACACATAGAAACAACAATAAAAATGCCCCTTCTAGATAAGCCTACAAACATTTCCATATATTTTTTTGCCCATCAAATTATATTTACATTAGAGATAGCATGCAAAGCTTATGAAACTTATTTACTATATGCTGAATTTTTTTTGAATTAAGCTTAACTGAAGTACTTTGAAGTTGAAATATAATGCAATAAAAAGAATTGATTCTTTGACACTCTAATGATGCTCTGAAACTCAATTCTTCAAAAATTGACACACTCACCAGTCACACTCTTGCTCCTACTCTAGCTCTGTGCATGGGGTTACTTAGAGCGGGATATTAATATCTTCATAAGAATAAAATGCATATTTCCCAAAATTGTGCTCCTAGTAGACCCCTTCACGAGACACATGGTGCAAAAAAGATATTAAATGGTCTTTGATTTATCGGTACCTGACCTTGGTTGCCACGAGAGTTGGATGACTTTTGATGGGTCAACGGTTCTAGATTGCATCGGACGCCCCCCTTGGATTTTTATGTCTTGGTTCATTGTTTTGGTCCTTAACTCCTTCCGTCTACTGAAACCATATAGTTGTAAAATCATAACAGCTC
Organism: Fraxinus quadrangulata; assembly: GCA_903798255.1. Classification (NCBI taxonomy): domain Eukaryota; kingdom Viridiplantae; phylum Streptophyta; class Magnoliopsida; order Lamiales; family Oleaceae; genus Fraxinus; species Fraxinus quadrangulata. The sequence goes on along the minus strand of CAIGRB010029325.1, from coordinate 44,219 downwards.
AAGGCATTTCAAATGTTCTTTCTACTAATGAGAAGCATTATTTTTATATACAGCACTTAATGCAGAGAATATATCACTTCAATTCGCAACTTGATACAGAAAATACAGCTTATAGTCAATTGACACATTTCATCAATTAAACGAACTAAATAAACCCACATTTATCAAAAAATAAATTGTTAAAATTCAGAAATACTGAAACAAGAAAAACTACTTTAATGGGATATGTCGAGAAGCTGAAAATCTACCAAAATGTTAACACAATAAATTTCATCAAAAAGCCAAATGTATATGATTGGCCTGCAATAGAGCTGGAAAAACATTCAACATAATGGCGACACCACATAGCGTTGCAATATGGATAATTTATGTATCACTACTACCACTCTATATAAATCAAGGGCCCCAATATACATGTCATTTCTATCACCAATATGACAAATACGTCAATTACAGACAATACCTCTATATTTCGATTCCATAACAATATAGCAGTCTATCTGTCACGTGATATGCTATATCAATCTCCATATACATGCTGAATTTTTTATGCAATATAGTTCAGCTACCCTAAAGCCTAAGTCATAAGGCTGCCTTCTATACTTCTTTATAGCTAGATCATACTTTTGATCTATTCCCATAATTCAATTTTCAAGCTAAAAAAAGTGAAAATAAAAATTCCAATCCGTTTTAACAGAAACATAATTCTTGCTTGTTATCCACATATGTTCAAGAAAAATGAACAACAACATATCTGGACCCTTTTTAATAGCCACATTAGAGCACAAATTCCCTTAAAAATATGTGATACTTTTGCCATTTATTATATTTTACATTTCCGAACGCAATTATGGAGTCATGATTTAAAACATACACATCGCTTAATACATCTTTATGTAGCCACATTTTCAGACAAGGAAGCGCTAGTTACACTAGATCTAGAAATATGATAACTAAATGTCAATATGAAAGCTCAAATTAAGGGGAAAAATCAAATGGGTTTTCTTACCCTTGTACTAACGAGCCACCAAAAGCAATTACAAGTAAAAATACGCAGAGAATTGAGAGATGGGTCGCCATTAATGGCTGAATTGAGAATTATTGGAGAAGAATCCAATCCCTTCTCTTGATTTTGGCCAACTTCTAGCTGAAATCGCGCTTTTGGTTATGCCAATTCATGCCAAAATGAGAATTTTGCAAATTCCCCTAGGATTCTTTTTTAGGTACTACTAATAATTATTTTTGTTTGCATAAAATAAATCTATACAAACTAAATCGAATTTGCACTGTTCACAATTTCGTCCAAAACACGCAGTTTTGGAACTTATGTGAAAGGACGTCGTTTCGGTCTTTTTGTGCAGAGAACAACATCATTTTCTGGACACATAAATCTATAATATATTAAATATCACATCGAGTGAAAATTATTATTTAGACGATTTTAACCTTATTATAATTAAATTATTTTAATAATACATTACTTTTCATTTTTCAATACGTAATAAATACTACAAAATCCTTCTCATGTATTAATCTCGTGTTATTAATTCTTAATTAATTAACATTAACATTCACATTAATCTAAACTTAATGAATCTTGATCTACATGAATATAAAGTTATTATAGATGAATTTATTTATATTCATGTTTTTAAAAATTTTAATGGGTGGTTAAATTCATGTATTAGCAATTAATTTTTATGTATCAAATGTAGTATAAAAATATTGCTCATTTGTATTATTTCTTCATCACAAAAAATTGAATAAGTGAAGTTGAGTTTTGAGAATACAATTTTTTCTCTTAAATTTATATCCTAAATTTTATTTATTATTAGTTTTTGTGAGACTCATCAAATCCTCTCAATAAATTAGTATCAAATATTATTTTTACATATTTTATAAAATATTTTAGAATAACGTGCAATGCACGTTCAACTCTGACTAGTGTTAGAAAATTGAAAACTCTAGGTCATTTTTATTTCTCTCTTAACCCTGCGCCATCGCTTTTCTGGCTTCTCCCATTTGGTGATTTCTCTTCTATTGGATCTTCCTCAAGAACAAGTTTATCATTACATAAATGAGCTTTTACCGAACGTTGGTTGTCCATATATGCAATTGTACTTTTATGATACTGAAAATGAGATACAAAATAGATTACAAAAATCATACAAATTTTCTGAGTCAATCTTATGAAAATTGATACATATCTTAAGAATCAATCTATACTCGAAAATTTTCCATTCATTAAGTAATATTGATGATTTAAAAAGGTACAAAATACACATCAGATGTGACCCTGATCTTGACCAAAGAGTATACAATACACATTCTGCATTATAAGTAGTTGTAATTTGGATTGATGATGATCCATCTGCAAACATTAGAATTCATGATATATCAATTTATTGTCATTCTAGTGTTTCAAATTGAATACATTATTATTTTGGTTATTATGATCCACTTCAGTACTCATTGCTATTTCATTATGGTGAACCTGAATGGCATAAAGATATTGAAAAATTCAATAAAAAAATGTCACACAGTAGACAATTCCATAGATTTCAATAACATAAATTCAGCCAATAAATTAATTGACAGAGAAAATGCAGGTTAACAATAGAAAAATGTATTGTACATTTAATTGTATTAGTTCTTATTATTTGTTGATGTTTGACTTATTATTTATTTTACTTATTTGTGGCTTTGACAATGAGAAAAAGATCACAGGTTTCATATGGTGAGTATTACTGTTATAAACTTCAAGTAAGAAATTTATCTAATTCTATTTTATTTCATGCGGGTAGACTTTTACAGCAATATGTAGTCTATTGTAAATCAAAATTGAAACTAGTAGGTTAAATTATTTTCAAAAGAATAAAAAAGAAATACGTGTTGAACTTTATGGAGGAGTTGCTGATAGCATAGAAAATGTTGAAAATAGAGGTTATAAAGTTGGTCGAAAAATTATTTTGCCATCGTTCTTTGTTGGTGGTCCTAGAGATATGACAAAAGGATATATGGATGCAATGGCATTGGTGTAAAGATTTGGTAAACCACACACACACACACACACACACACACACACATATATATATCTTTTTTTTTTTTTTTGACAATAACATGTAATCCTAATTGGTTAGAAATAAAACAAGAGTTAAAGAACAATGATATTAGTCAAAATAGACCAAACTTGATTGCGTGTATATTTAGAACTAAATTAGAATAATTGAAAGTTGATATAATAAAACGTCACATTTTTGAACCAATTGTTGTTGTTGTTGTTGTTGTGTGTGTGTGTGTGTTAGAATTTCAGAAAAGAGGATTCTCAAATGCTCATTTTTCACTAATTTTTAAAACAAGTTATAAAATTACAGGTGTTGATTTAATTGATTCAATTGTTTTATGTGAAATTCTAGATAAAAATAAACACCCTCATTTATATTCTGTTATAGTGAAACATGATGCATGGCACTTGTGGTACATTGAATCCTAATAACGTTTGTATAAAAAAAAGGTGAATGTAAACATGACTATCCAAAAGCGTATAACCCTAAAACTTCTCTTGGCAATAATAGTTACCCAAATTACAGGCGTCGTAAAAATAATCAATCAATTATAGTTAGAGGACATTTATTAAATAATAGATGGATTGTACTTTATAATCCTTATCTATCTGCTAAATATGATTGTCATATAAATGTAGAAGTTTGTTCGACTATAAAATCATTTAAGTATTTATATAAAAATGTATACAAATGATATGATAAAGTAAGATTTTCTATAAATAACAACGAAGTGTACCTGTTGTTGATGAAATCGAAAGATATCAGCCTGTCGATGGATTTCACCACCTGAAGCAATCTGAAATGTCTCCACCAATTATTTCATTACAGTTACATATAGTTAATAATCAATCTATTACTTACAGAAATTCTGATTGTTTATCGACGTTTATTAATAGAGATCACACTAAACGAACAATGTTAACTGAATTCTTTCGGATGAATATTATAGACGAAATAGCCAAGACATTATTATATAGAGAATTTCCTTGCTTTTTGTATGGGATGCAAAAATTCGAATTTGGACTCTGATGTGGTCCATGGTACGAGGACAAGTCCGGGCAAAGATCTATTGATCATTGAGGAAGGGCCTATAACTACATCACGGCGAAGCGGGTCAAAGAATTAATGAGACTACTTGCTCAAACTACGGTAGATAAAACATTGATCACGGCAAACAAAGAAACAAGTTTCATGTTGGGCATGAGAGATGAAATGAAATGGAGAAATTTGATTCAAGCAATGGACAGAGTGGAAAGAACAACTATGCGACCACATAGTTGTTTAGGGCATGCAGTCGTATACCCCTCTTTCGAAACCATAAAGGAGGACTTTCGTTAATCTATGCGGCCGCGTAGTACATTCCTGGTGCGAATTTTTCAAATTTTATACAATCTTCTATTTTAGTTAAAACTCTATTTTGTGATATCTTTTGTTATTTTTAGAGTTTAATTCCCTTTTTACTAGGGTTTTAGGGATTTCATATAAATATGGTTATTATTTTCATTGTAAAACACACAATTTGAGAGATATTATTGCGAGACATATTGCTTTCTTCTCGTTCTTTATTGAATTAATTTTGAACTTATCAAGAATTAAATTCTTGTGGCGTTTTGCAATTTAGGTAAGGTTCATAAGTTTTATAATCACGAGTTCAAGATATTGTTAGCGATTGTCTTGGTTCTTTGGTTCAATAATTTATTGGGTCGAGCTTTCTAAACGTTGATAAATCGCTTTCTTGGGTTTGTTCTAATTTGTCATGAATTTCGTAGCTACTATTGCTATGTGAGTTTTTCTCCAATCCATAAAATTCCAAAACTTATTTGTGTACTAATCTAGCATCCAAATTAGTTTATATTTCTTTCGCTGGTATCTAGTTGAATTTTCAGAAAAAAAATGAAAAATTCGAAAAACTGCCAGCATCATACAATTTCAATTTTTTGTGTAAAAAAAAGTTTTCAAATTCAAAAGTGTCCAATTCGAATTTAATAAATACTTTATTGAATTTATCCTTAGTATTTCATTCAAAGTTTAAATTCCCACCTTCATGAATCATTTTATGTCACTTTCCTTACTCAATTCTTTTTTGGACTCCACAAGGGTTAATCCACAAGGGTTAAATTTTGATTGAAATCGAATTAATTTTTTGAAGTATTTGCAAGAAAGCACTGAATGGAAAAAAGGCGGAATGGTGAGACTGATAGAGGGAAAAAGCTAAATTGAGTGATACATGAGTATACACACGTGAGGCAAATATTAAACTAAATTTAGGTTGTCTGACATAGATGATTCTACTTCAAGCGGGAAGAATAGTCAAATCATCATGACGGAGGAGATGAAACGATGATTGGAAATGTTGTTTGGTGATATGGGAGATAGAATGGACACACAAGAGGCGTGGATGGAGAGACAAGACATATTAATTGCTAATTTGCATGGAGAACAACCTAGATAAGTTCCTAACATGATGAGGCAAGGTAGGTGGGATTGTGAAATAGATAGTGAAATTAATGAGGATACATTGGTGGATGTTGAATTATAAAGAATGAGGAATCTATGAATTAAGCATGAAATGAGGGGAGAGATCCAGTTGGAGATAGTGTTGATAGAAGTATGGGTAATATCAAAATGAAAACTCATTCATTCAAAGAAATGAATGATCAGGAGGCATACTTAGAGTGAGAGAAAAAAGTAGAGTAGATATTTGATTGCCACAACTACTCGGAGGAAAAGAAGGTAAAGATTGCGGTACTTGAATTTACCGATTATGTTGTCATTTGGTAGGATCAAGTAGTAACATCTCGAAGGAGGAACCGTAAGATACCTATTAATACATGGGAGGAATTGAAGGCTATCATGAGAAAAATGTTTGTGTCTAATCATTATTATAGGAAGTTTCATCAAAAATTGCAAAGCACCTACCAATGTTCTAGGAGTGTAGATGATTATCACAAGGAGATGGAGATTGTTATGATTAGAGCGAATGTTGAGGAGGATAGGGAGGCCACTATGGCCTTGTTTTTTAATGTTTGAATAACGAGATAGCTAATGCGGTAGAGTTGCAATATTATGTAGAGTTGGAAGATATGCTACATGTAGCTATGAAGGTTGAAAGACAATTGAAAAGAAATGGGATAACTAGATATTCACGGGTTCTTTGAGATCTAACTCTTCTTGAAAACCGAAGTGGGATGATAATAGAGGTAATGAGACTATTTCGAATAGTAAGACCAAACCAGCAAGAGAAAAGGAGGAAGTTGCTAGCAAAATTACACCCAAAATTCTAAAAATCGGGATATCAAATGTTTTAAGTGTTTGGGATCAGGGCATATTGCTTTTCAATGTCTAAATAAAAGGGCAATAATTTTATGTGACAATGAAGAAGTGGTAAGTGATAATGATGGTGATTATATGCTCGAGTTAGAAGATGTTAGTGATGGTAATAGAGTAGAGTACCCGTTGGGAGTTACTTGTGGTGATGTGTGCTCTCAATACACAAATTAAATTGAATAATGTGAAGCAACAAAGGGAGAACGTATTTCATATGAGATGCCACGACAACAATAAGGTATGTGGTATGATTATTGATGGGGGTAGTTGTACTAATATTGCTAGTACTACATTTGTTGAGAAATTATGATTAACTACGATAAAACATCCTAAACCTTATAAATTGAAGTGGTTAAATGAATGTAGAGGGATTAGGGTATTTATGCAAGTTTTGGTGAATTTCTCAATTGGAAAGTATAGTGATGAAGTGATATGTGATGTAGTTCCTATACATGTTGGGCACATTTTGTTGGGATGATGATGGTAATATGATAGGAAGGTAAAACATGATGGATTCAAGAATAGGTACAACTTTGTAAAAGATGGGAGAGCTGTTACTCTTGTACCATTAACACCACAACAGCTCTATAAGGACCAATTGAGATTGAGAGGTGAGAAAGCAAAGAAAAATAAAGAAAAGTAAAAGGAGAGTAGGAGAAAAGATGATGAGGTGGCTAATTGTGAGAAAAAATAGCAAAGCCACAAGAGAGAAAATAAAGAGAGTCTATTGAGAGGAGAGAAAAATCAAATGTGAGTTTCTATGCGAAAAAAAAAAAAAGTGAGATTGAGAGGACTTTAGTGAGAACTAATAAATCCGTCCCTAGTTTTAATATTTCTTTATTGCAGGAATTCAAAGACTCATTGCATGAAAACTTGTTTAGTGGGATATCACCCATTGAGTATCCAATTGATTCGATGCAAGCGGAGAATTTGATGAGCATTGAAAGAGGAGCATTCAACTATAGCATGGTAAAAAATCAATACACCATACATGGGTCAGACAATGGTCGATCATGTAGTAATTTTTTTTTCACATGGGGTATGCACGTTTACATATATTAATGCATTTACTATTTCTATGATAGTAATAAGTCATTTGTCACATGCATTCGTAGACGATCAATTACTAGTTAATGATATTCTAATATGTTGCAAGAAATTAATTGAGCATGATAGACAATTGGGATGCATTGTTGGTGATTTGAGGCATGAAGATCTATATTTCAATCTTAAAGGCCTTAACTATTTTGGTACGAATCTATGGATTATGTTGGGAACCAATTTAGTATCCTCTACTACTTCTACTACACGTTTTGATATGGTTTATGGTTTAAATCCATTAACTTTGTTTGGTTTAATTCCTTTAACTATTCTTGTAATTGGTAATTTAAATGGAAAATATGAGATTGAATTATAAGCATCTCAAGATAGTAAAAGGAAGATGTGTAAAGTATTCAAACAAGGTGATTGAGTTTGGGTGTTAAGGCAAAAATGACTTGTTCGAATGCAAAAAATGTCAAGATTACACCCTAGAGGAGATGGGCCATTCCACGTCATTGCAATGATTGAAACCAATGGCTACAATTTGGATTTTCAAGGTAAGTTTATGATAATTTGCATTTTTGTTGTTTTTTATCTTTCTCTCTTTGATGCAGGTACAGATTTGAGGTTGAATCATTTTGAAGAGAGAGGGAATGATGTGATCCATGATATGAGGGCAAGTCCGGGCAATGATCCATTGATCGTTGAGGAAGTGCATATGACTAGGTCACGAGCGAAGCAGGTCAAGAAGCAACGTGACTACTTGCTCAAGTCAGAGTGGATGATACATTGATCACGACAAATAAATGGACAAGTTTCATGTTGGGCATAGGAGATGAAATTGGGGAAACCTGATTCAAGCAATTGACGAAAAAAGTGGTCGTGCAGTCGTATGCCCATTTATCGAAACCACAGAGGAGGACATCAGTTGATCTATGTGACCACATAGATTCACACTATGCGGGCCGCATAATACATTTTTGGATACGAATTTTCCAAATGTTGCGCAATCGTTTATTTTAGTTAAAACTCTATTTTGTGATATCTTTTGTTATTTTCAGAGTTTAATTCCGTTTTTAATAGGGTTTTAGGAATTCTATATAAATAGAGTTATTATTTTCATTGTAAAATACATACTTTGAGAGATATTATTACGAGACATATTGCTTTCTTCTCGTTCTTTATTGAATTAATTTTGAACTTATCAAGAATTAAATTCTTGTGGCGTCTACAATTTAAGTAAGGTTCATAAGTTTTGTGATCACATGGTCAAAATATTGTTAGCGATTGTCTTGGTTCTTTGGTTCAATAATTTATTGGGTCAAGCTTTTCAAACGTTGATTCTTGGCTTTTTCGGGTTTGTTATAATTTGTCGTGGGTTTCGTAGCTATTATTGCTACGTGGGTTCACATCAGACTTGAAGAAAGAAAATAGATGTCCGTAGGAGAATAGTTGCAGTTAATATAGCCGAATGTGAAAGATATTATTTACAAGTCTTACTTAATTATATTAGAGGAGCAACATCGCATGAAAATTTGAAAATGATAAATGGTGTTCCATGTCCTCATTTCGCGTGGCAGCTATTTTACATAGTTTATTAGGTGGCGATAATATTGAGAGCTTTGTTTGGGAGAAGCCGTTACTTATCAAATACCAAGTTCTTTGCGTCTTTTGTTTGCTACTATATTAACTTTGTGTCGACCTAATGATCCAAAAGCATTGTGGAACAAATTATGCAGTTTTATCTTTGAGGACTATATAAATTATGGTATGTGTGACTCAAATGCAGAAATTAAAGCTTTACAAGATATAAATTATTTATTAGAACTAGTTGGTAAAAATATAAATGAATATTATCTCGTACCTTTTGAGGTTAATATGGGAGAAGAAGAAATGTTAACATAATTGCTGAAGAAATAAGAAATATTGTTATTGATTTATGCACAAAATCTTTGAATAAAGAGCAACAAGTCGCTTACGATAAAATTCTTACAGAAGTTTTTTCTGATGGCTGTAGTATTTTTTTTTTTTTTTAAATCAGTGAGGCGAAACAAGAAAAACATATTTGTGCAAAGCATTGCTTTCAGCTGTAAGGTCAAAAAATTGTATAGCTTTAGCTACTGCTTCTTCAAGAGTTACTGTTTCTTTGTTACTTGGAGATCAAACTGCACATTCTAGGTTTAAAACTCCTCTTGAAATATCCAGTAATATGACTTGTTCAATTAGTAAACAATGTGCATTAGCAAGTTTATTGAAAATGGAAAAATTGATCATTTGGGATGAAATGCCAATGTTACATCGTTATACTATTGAAACTATAGATAAAATGCTAAGAGATGTTAATGAATGTGATTTACCGCTTGGTGGAAAAGTTGTCGTCTTAGAAGGAGATTTTCGACAAATTTTACCAGTTATTCAAAAAGGAAATAAAGCACACATTATGCAGGCCATTTCATGTAACTTAAATTAGTTCAACATATGAGAGCTTAGTTAGATCCAATCTTCTCTAAATTCTTACTTAGTATTGGTAATGGAGTTGAAAAACCAAACATATGTAACATGATTAAGCATTCACCTGAAATAACTATATGCTTCGAAAGTGAGATGGTATCTTTGAAAAAATTAATTCATGTTGTCTTTCCAAATTTAAATAATTATATTGATGATTTAAATACTATGATTAACAGGGTAATTCTAACTCCAAAAAATGTATATGTTGATAAAATAAATAATATTCTACTAAAAGACATCCTAGGAGAAAGTTTTATTTATTATAGCTTTGATGAAACATTAGAAGAAACTGAACTGAGTATTCAAGAAGATTTCTTAAATGCGTTAACTCAAAATCGTATTCCACCACATGAACTTATATTAAAACAAAATTGTCCTGTAATATTACTTAGAAATATTAATCCGTCGGAAGGTTTATGTAATGGTGCAAGTCTAACTTGTCGTAGATTTCAATGTAATGTGATTGATGCCGAGGTAACTATTGGAGAATACCGTGCTAAAAGAGTCTTTCTACCTAGAATTCCATTTATTTCACTTCAAAGTGATGAAATTCATTTCCATGTAAAAGAACTCAGTTTCCCATTCATCTATATTTTGCAATGACAATAAATAAAGCTGAAGGTCAAACTTTAGAATTCATTGGATTATATCTTCCAAAATCTGTATTTTCTCATGAACAATTATATGTTGCATTGTCTAGAGCTAAAGTTTTAATAAAACCAACTCAAAAGTAAAAATGCATAATAGATGTAGGCAAAACGTAGTTTACAAAGAAATTTTAGCTTTAGTACATTCTTAATACAATTATATGTCATCTTTTACATCTTCATATTATGTATTTGTTAATAGGTTAAAACTTTTCAAGATTTGATAGTGCAGCATGAAACAAAAAATGTGGCTTCATTAACTTTCATTATCGAACAATTACTGCGATTACAAATTATGCATAAAAGTTATCTAACATGAACAAAAAATTTCAAGTCGTTGAAAACAGAAAAATCTAGCTGATTTTTGGGTTATTAATCAATGCCTAGCTCCCACCACAATTAATGATTAGCATTTGACTAATCTTTTGCTGAAGATCAATGGAAAAATAAGTTGTTGAATCAAATTGTAAGTTATATTAATGTTATGAAATCTTGCCATGTTAATTTTCAAAATGTCTACTTATATCTTATATCCCCAGCATTTTTTTTGTTGTCAGAGCTAAGTTTGTTAAATTGTGTACTCACCATTTGAACAAATTTCATCTATATTTGCTTTTGTCTTAAACTTCATTCGAGCTCTCTCTCTTGGTTTTTCGGTAAGTTTTCTTTGTAATTTCGGCTGCTTTTTTCTTCGTTTCCCTTTATTTGAGTCAAAACTATAGGTTTTTCCTATATCTTTGCCTCTTCATGGTTTCGTTTTCCCCAATATATTCTCATATTTTCAGTTTCCTTTTTTTTTTTTTTTTTACCTAGATCTAGCTTAGAATATTAAATTTTTGGTAGAACTTTGCTTCTCTGTAGATTTTTTTTAGTTTACTGATCTTTATTTAAGGTATTTTACTTTGCGACAGCTTGAATGATTTTTGAAAAATGCTAAGTGTACATAATGAATACCATAATGGTGTCCATAATGTACACATGTTGACCCCCTATTGAGGGGTTGCTTGTCGCGTCAGGCAGCCCCCAATAAGGAGCCGCCATGTGTACATTATGGACACCATTATGATGTCCATTATGTACCCATAGCACATCCCATAATTTTTTCCCTCTTCAAATAGCTTAGTATCTACATCTCAGCTGTAACCTACAATCCACCACCAAATAACCATGAAATTTGGCATATCTGGTCCTCAAATCTCGGCTTATTGATGTCTCAAATTCTTCAAATCTTTTTGTGGACTTCTTTTCATAGGTACAAGCAGATGAAAATAACGTCTTCTTTTATTTCGAAGTCTATTGTTGACCTCAAAAAATGCTGCCAATAGATGTCGGGCCCACTCATGCATGCGCAAACTAAATCCAACACGTAAATGCCGATCAATGGTCAAGATCACTCCAAAATTGGACGTGGGAGGGGCTCGATGACACGAGACATTTTCGTTTTGGTTTCAGTAAGGTTAGCTAACTACGATTGTAAGATAAGAATCAATCGATATGTAAATAGATCAATAGTTGTAAAGAGTAAAATATATTGTAGAGAATGAAATCGGGTTTGCTCCAAGCGTTTTAGTTGTGTTTTTGTATCAAAAGTTGCATTAGTCCTCTTCTTTTACATAGTGTGGGTATTTATAGTGTTACAAATAGAATGGTTACCCTTGGATTAAATTACATATGGCCTCATCTCCTTGGCCAAAGCATCAAGTCCTAGCGATCAAGTAGACTTCCCTAGCCCTTCAGAGCATTTATTGTTCTTACACCCTATTGACAAGACAAGACACAATGCATTTTTTTACAAGAGTCACATCAGTCATTCCAAAAGCATCTCTATAATAAATTCAGATCTTTGCACGTGGACCGTCACTAATTGGGCGGAGCCTCGGATCTGTTGGGCATCAAAGGCATGTCTACCTCAGATTAATGACATGTCTCGGACTTCACAACAGCATGGGCCTCGTCACTACCCTATGGCCTCGGACTTTCCACCTCGGATTGAGGAGTGAGCCTCGGATATCCCACATCGGACTGTTAACATGGCCTCAGCTAATTGGGCCTTACTATTACCTGGATAAGATCAAAAGGCCCAGTTATGATGCTACGTGGCAGTTCCTGGTAATAAGTCATAACATCTATAATAATTTTTGGAACAGTTTATAAAAAAATTCTAATACATTATTGCATGATGTGATGAGGTAAAATCTGAATACTTTTTGATGTTCTAATAGATTAATACATCATGTGATCAAGCTATTTAAGAATAATTTATTGTGCAAATTTAAAATTCAACTTTTTTTTTTGTAGTTAAAGAATGTGTTCATCAGCCATCATCAAATGTTAAAACTTCTTTTCTTCATGAAATATCATAACTTACTATGATAAAATAAAATGACATTACGTACTATGATAGAACCTGCACTTTGTACGTAAGATCTTCAAAATATTGCATAAATATTTTCTTTTTTGGGATAGTATTATGGTAGTTGACACGAAGAGGTATATGATTGGTTGAGAAACTATTTAAATATATAACTTTTCTCTGTTGTTCTATTAGAGATTCATGCAACCAATTCAAGTAAAAAATACTTCTACAATTTATAAAATAATATCATCGAAAAACTTAGAGAATTCTAGGTTTTCTCCGCCAATCATATATCTGATCATGTGAACTACTTCGTTATCATGGCCATAAAAACTTCCATGGACATCTTTTGAAGGTCTTCATTCAAAGTGAGGGATCTATTTTCATATGAAATTTCATTTTTTAAGGCGATATAATCCCCGTATGAAGAAAGGTGGCATATTCATTCAAATTCTCATAGTAATATGGACTTAAGAGTGCAAATATTACAAATAGCCTTACTGGTGATGACCACAACAATGTTAGCTACAACTTTTGTGCAAATCATGCATAGAAAGCAGCTAGTTGATTCTTCTTGGAGTGGTAACTATCGTTAGAAGGTACTCAAGATAGTCATAGTTTTTACACTCATCAATTGCATGTGTTTACATTTCTCTTTATTTCTCATTAGAACAAATCATTCATATACATTATCTATTGATTCAGCACTCAAGAAATCATGTTTTATTAACTAAATTTAGAAGATTACATTTGTTAGAGATTGATGATTTATATCCATATGGTTTCAACCATGGAAAAAGAACTATGAATAGAAATCTAAAAGCATAATCAATACTCGCTAAAAAAAAACTAACTTTAGGATACAATGTTTAATTCTATGAAAGATTCTATTTTTTATTGCCAATTACAACGTCTATAACAAAAAAATCTTTTTTTTTTTTGGATAATTGCAACAGTGGTATCAAACATTTCATTAAGTAGTAGATTTTGTTCAAATCTTTCATTTGTGCCACCAAACCTTTCAAAATATCGCAGTTGAGGTCCAAATGGATGGTTACTATTAGTTTGATCGTTAGTTGACCAAATAATTGACATTGACAATAATTTTCATTAATTTTAAAAGGTTAAAATTGTAATTTTACATTTTAATCAAATAATTAAAATTTAAAACTCATTTCCACATTTTTCTTCTACATCCACCCCACCCCATCACAACCCCAAATCTGGGAAATCAAAACCCAAAATTCAATACTTCTGCACAATATTAAGTTTTCAGTTTAAAATCAAAACTATTTTAAAGATCTCCAGAAAGGGGAAATAATTTCTAATGTACAGGTGCAAGGAGAGAGTGAAAGTATAACCGTCTCTTACGAGGGGGATACCTCTAGTTCGTGTCCATTAGAAGTAAAAATGAGTGAAAGCCTTGCCTTATTGCTTCAAATGTTGTGGATTCTGGTACAAAGATCAATACTAAACCAAAAATTAAGCTCTTTGGAGATGGGTACAGCAGTATTCAAGAGTTAGATCTCGTCGAAATTGCATTTGGTGAAACATCAAACCCCGAGGAAAGTTTCCGGGAGAGTCTTAACCGAGTCACAAATTATGGTACACAAAGGCAAGCAATTCTTTGTTTGAAGTGCTCTTGCATTAAAATGGAACCAAATGAGTCCAAAAGAATAGTTGATGTAGACATATCACGCCCTAAAGCCCTCTACTCAAATCTTGGGAATGGGTACAATAATTTGACCCCTCAAGATGTGGCTACTGATTTTTCTGATACATATGCATCTTCCATTTCCTTAAATCATTTGCCCTCTAATGGAGGTGGCGATGCCTATTTTTGGGTATGGGAGTGGGTTTTTATTTCCCAAATTTGGGTTTTGGATTTACGGTAGGGGTGGGTATGTGTGGGGGTGGATGGAGAAGAAAAATGTGGAAATGATTTTTAATTTTAATTATTTGATTTTTGGTTATTTTATTATAAAAAATGTGAAGTTACCATTTTAACCTTTTAAAATTAGTCAAAATTACTGTTAAGATCAATTATTTGGTCAACTAACAGTCAAACTAACAGAAACTATCCATTTGGACTTCAACTGTGATGTTTTGAAAGGTTTTGTACCATGGGTGGCATAAACGAAAGGTTTGGACAAAGTCTGCTATTCAATGAAAGGTTTGATACTGCTGCTACAATTATCCCCCCCTTTTTTTATTACTTCTGTCGATACTCTATCATCTTCATTCGGAGACAAGCATCCTTCTAACTAAAAACATTCTCAGTAAGTAAACATTTTATTAATTTACGATGTCATAAAAAATTCCCTTCCTCGTAGATTTCTACTTTTAATGTTTTCATAACAATCTAACCATGCTTTTTTTTTTGAAGAATACTTTGTCCTATTTTGAATTTTTATGCTTCTTTTGGTGTTTCTACATATGGCTTTCAAGAGTAAACCACTATGGAGCTAAAAAGGGTTGTTGCTTGTTTAATCTTTGTTCTCTTCGTGTAATTATCCAATCTCTATATTTTTATTTCACATTTGTTTTCATTGTTGTACTTATATTTGCTTATTTATGCTACATAATGTTTTGCATGTACCTTTAAGAAATCGAATATTAATAATTCTACTTGAGCCTCTTCCAAAGCATTCATCACTAAACTTAGAAAGAATTCTTCCGAAAATCTACCATTGTTTAAAAGAGCAACCAAATATCTTCATATAAAAGTTCTTCTTTGTTTGTAGGTACAATATAAACACTATACCGCACAGACTAACGACAACTTTTATGTCAAGATGTTTAGTTGTTCTTTTAAACTATGCTATACTTTCGGAAGACTTACTTCTAAATTGGTGATGCTTACTTTGGAAGAGGCCCAAACTTTATACTCCAATATGATCGAACGCTAAGAGGTAATACTTTAACTAATATATCTATGAGATTTATGATGGGAAGGCTCTATTATCATACATTTATATTGATTTCTTATCCTGTCTTTGCAGGAGAAGAATTCTTGAGGTACTGAAGAGTTGGCTAGAGGAGCGTCTTTTGGGTCTTGACGACATTGGCTACCAGGTATGAGTATTGTTAGCTAGCTTGCGAGTAAAATTTGAATAATTGAGTTACTACACATATTTTGATAGTGTTGTTATGATAAAATGTAACCTTTTCAAAAAAAAGCTAAATTT
Organism: Fraxinus quadrangulata; assembly: GCA_903798255.1. NCBI lineage: Eukaryota > Viridiplantae > Streptophyta > Magnoliopsida > Lamiales > Oleaceae > Fraxinus > Fraxinus quadrangulata. Next base: position 28,084 of record CAIGRB010029325.1, on the reverse strand, counting down.
GACGTCATATCAAGATTAAATGGAATATTCATATCCATTTTCAACTCTTGACGATGCGCTCTAGTATCTAAATCAAGCAAATATATTAACTAATATTCATATTCTACATTGATTATTATTTTAACAATTATATCTCTATAAATTAGTATTTTGTAATGAAGAATATTGACGAGAACCTTATGGATTTCAAGCGTGTGTACTTTCGTAAATACTCTTCGATTCACATTATAGATAGATACTCTGGAGTTGAATTGTCTGCCACTATATCAAAAAAACTACAAACTAAAGGACTTGTACAAACAATTAATGTTGAAGAAAAAATCTTACAAGAGACAACATGAAATCTCCTTTCAAAGTAAGATGCCAATATTTTATATATTACTAAATCTTTCTTTTCTTGGTTATTAACCAAGTCACTTTACTAATATACTAAAAAAATAACACTTTTCATCCTATACTTTCTCTTAATAACGTTTTAGATATTTTCATTCATATCCATCATTACAAGTTTTCATATTCTTTTTAAAATTTTACTTAACAAGATAAAAAATAAATAAATAACTAAATGAATCTTTCATTCGCGTACATTTTGTGCAATTATTTCACTTCCAGATTAGATTTATATAATAAAATTATATATTTTCAACAGTGCATCCTATCATTCATCATTACAAAACTGTCATTCATTTTTGAAAGAGCATGTCAAACATGTTGCCCACCAACTTCTGACATTTAGTCTTTTTATACATTGGCACAAGTTTCATATCATTTTCATAATTTTAGTGAATTATATTAATAATTTCAAATTTGTACTCTTCCAAACATTCACGTAACATATATTCTTTCATCAATAATATATAGTATAAAATAAAATACTACACTTGGACTACACTACTACATTTTTCTTTTTCCCATTCCTTCACTATTATATTAGTGTACAAAATAGTAATACACAATAGCGCGCGCACACACCATTTGTTTCATTTTTACAAACACCTTGAACTTCTTCTCTTCTCTTAAAATCTTAAGCAAGACAGAGAAAAAAAAATTCTACAATCTGCTCTTAAGTGTAATTTCTTTTCTTATTGCTCATCCACTTCTAATATTTTACTGTTGTAATTCACATTCTTCATTAAATTATAGATGTAACTATCTTTCTTATTGTCTATTCTTTTGTCTACTTTATTTTCTACCTTAACTCGCATCATGTAAAATAGAATTTTAAAAAAAATGGTTAGATTTACATTTGTTTATATTTCAATAAATAGCCACATTTCAGTTTTCACAATTTCTCTTTTGTATTTATTTATTTGTAAATATTTTAGCTCATAATGTTCAAACAGAAATATGGACTACAATTTCCAACTTATTCGAGATGTTTTTGCTGGAGCAAAGTAGTTGTTGCAGAAAAAGTTCACCAAGAACTTTTCGAAAAGGCTTAGGGAAGTACCAAAAAATCGTGCTTATGGGCTCAGAAGTAAGTACTTCGGTTTAGCACAGACATTTCCTTATAGTTTTAACTTTTCTGATGATGTATGAATGTGAATGTATACACATGCATGAGAGATATCCAAAAGTGTTATTTCTCAAAGTTTTCTAGCTGTAGTTAAACAAATAATTTTGTACTTAACAAACCAAATAATATACAACATTCTAATTTCATTTTATACTTTCTAACGTTTTATACTTTCTACATAGGGAACGACTGTTCAAGTAACCTTATATGATCACCATATAAATGCTTACAAGGATGAGCTGATATGCGGCAAGACTTACTTGGTATCAAATGCATTAGTGAAAATTGCAAAGTCTGAATAATCTTCCAGATTAAACGAAATGGATTGGACCATTTCAGGAAAGATTAGAGTACAAGAGATCAAAGAAGATGATGGGGCACTTTTAATTTCTACATACAATTTCACTGACTTCAAAGAACTTGAAAAATATATGGATTCTAGTACAGATATAAGTAATTTATCCAATTCTTTAATCTTTTTTCTCCATATTCATTACGCGAACTATTTTCTCTATTCTCACATTTCGTAATACTTATAAAAATGATAAATAACTTTACAGGCATCATTGGAATTATGATTGTATGCGACCTAAGAGGCTTCTTCAAACACTCTTTGGAACTCAAAATCTTGTACAAGATTTAGTTCTTATTGACAAAAAGTATAGCTTCACTTCTTCTATCCTTATTTTATAGTTACTCCTTTTTTTCCCTTTATGTTGGACTTTGTTATTTATTTCCTTTTATTTATAATATAATGTAGATCAGATGTTGTAGGTTTCAAACAGTTCTTCTCACAATGTGGGAAAACTTTGTTGACAATGAAACAACAGATTGTTATAGCCAAGCGTCTAAAAGTCTCTTCTTCCAATGGTAAGAATTCTTCTATACACACACACACACACACACACACACATAAATTTTCCTGTACATATACTCCCTACACATTTTAGTCAACATTTTCTTTTGCAAGTTTATCATTCTCCACAAAGGCTAATACTTCTTTCTTCATTGACGCTTCATTTGAAATTGTTAATGACTTCAAATCATGGTTAGGATTTTACATAGAGCCCTGCTTCGTTTCTTACTTTTAATTTAATTTTTTCAAAGAGCACATGTTCTTTTACAGATTGACAAATACCTAATTCTTTACACATCAACGATTCATTTGGGTTAAAGCAAAATTATATATTAAAAAAATCATCAATCATTCTGGTAATTGAGTTGCAACAATTGCAAAAAGAATAGTATGCAAATTTTGGAGATGTGTACCGATGTTGCTACAGCAAATGTCCTAACGCAACAACAATTCCAAGGTAACTACTATTTATTTTCTTCCAAATTCAAAAAAAAACAAAAAAAACCTTCTACATAGTGTATTTCACAAATTATTATACATCACATACACTTGCACCATTTACCCACTTTCTTTGCATTCTTTAGTTAAAAAAATTAACCTTTCTTTAGAGCAACGATGTACTTTGAGTTACAAGACTCGATTGGATACACCAATGCAACTCCTATTGGAGAGATGGGTGAAAAATTCTTGTTGTGCATTGTACAAAATTTAATAGAGCACGCATTATTGATAAGCACATATATTAAACAAATAGCATTATATTTTTCAAATAGTAACAGTTTTATAATTACTGATACTTTTCTTCAATAGGATGTTGAGACAAACATTATTGACTTCATATATACAACAATAGAAGATGACAAGATTTTCTATATAAAAGCAGCACAAAGAGAACCAAATTCAGCGCAATACAAATTCAATATTATATTTATGCTAGATCTTGTATCATCAATAACTAATAATAAGAATGAAGTCAACGACAATGGAAAGGGTCACATTTACCCTAACTTGTCTTAATGTTTGTCTAATGAAGAAAATCCTCCTGCACCAACATCAAAAAGATTCCCGCTTCAATCATTGGAAACAACCGCTCAAGACAAGAAGAAAATTGAAAAAAGGCAGTGATGGAACCAAGAGTAAAAACTGAAATCTGCTATGCAAGGACATTTCCTATTTTGAAGATTAACACAGTGTTGTAAATGAATTCATAATATTTTTGTTCTGAACCTATGCTGCTGATGTCATTATGCAAGAATAGTTCATATGTCTGAATTGTCCAACTTTTGTTATCTTTTGTAAAGTCCAACTTCTCTTGTAATCACATCCTGCTAGAATAAAGAAAATTACTAATTTGCACATATATCTTCAGTTGATAGATTATGATGGATATTAAATATTTTATCTGAAGCACCCTTTTTTACTTATTATTAGGTCAAATGTTATAATTGGCATATTTGTGAACAAAAGGGTAGCAATTGAACACTTGTAAAAAGTCAAAGATTTAGATACAATTTTATATAGATGTGTTAGTTAGGGTTAGAGGTTGAAAACAAGGAAAGTGCAGCACCGAAATTTCTGGGACGAATTTAGTGTGGTTGCTTCATTGTGTTTTCATTGTATAATATATTCTTATCATCTTTTGAGAGATTCAAAAACACAATTCACAAATTAATTCATCTATATTATTCTTGTGATCCGGTAACCTAGTTTTCGAAAAACATCCATTCCCTAAACCAAAACACCACCTACTTTTTATTGGTCATAAGAATGTACTTTCTCAGTTGGACTTCAGAAGTTTCTAGAGGTTGGACTACAAGCGCAGGAAAAAGAACATGAATAGGTGATTCCTGGATATCCACTTGGAAAAGATGTATGCAGAAGAACGTGAGACTACTACAACATATCTTGGTAGAAAATTGTAAGTCCGTAAGTACAGCAGAACTTGGAAGCTACAGAAGGTAGATCGAGAGATCTAGCAGGTTGGCTAGATAGTATCTACTGTAACATATCACAAGGCTGTAATGAGCAGTAGATCTTGTAGTTGCAGGGTTTATGACAGCTAGTGGAACTAGTTTGGAATGAAACTGCCACACACATTGTTTATAGTGAAAGTAACTGATTTGATCTCGAAGTTTTTACCTATTTGGATTTTTTCGTCATCAATATTGGTGTTATTTACTATTTGTATATAAACTACGGTAATCCAACATAGGATAATTGAATTGTATGTTTAATCATCTAGAAACAATTAAAAGTGACGTGTTGCTTGTTAATTGTACAATTCCGTACGTAAGGTCAAAACTAGAAATGGATAATTAAAAACTATTCGGTAACTACGCATTTTTCAATTGGTATCAGAGACTTATTTCGATTGATGGCCCTTAATTAAATCTAGATGAGACAATCATAGTTCGTGCCTACGTTTTTCGATGAAAGCAACTATACTAATTGGAAAGTTCGAATGAGAGCATTCCTTAAAACATTGGATGAGCGTATTTGGATCAGTGTACAAAACGGCTGGACTGCACCTTCATCCACTGTTGTTAGTGTTGTTACGCCCACTAATATTTCTTTTTGGACAANAGAATTCTTCTATACACACACACACACACACACACACACACAAATTTTCCTGTACATATACTCCCTACACATTTTAGTCAACATTTTCTTTTGCAAGTTTATCATTCTCCACAAAGGCTAATACTTCTTTCTTCATTGACGCTTCATTTGAAATTGTTAATGACTTCAAATCATGGTTAGGATTTTACATAGAGCCCTGCTTCGTTTCTTACTTTTAATTTAATTTTTTCAAAGAGCACATGTTCTTTTACAGATTGACAAATACCTAATTCTTTACACATCAACGATTCATTTGGGTTAAAGCAAAATTATATATTAAAAAAATCATCAATCATTCTGGTAATTGAGTTGCAACAATTGCAAAAAGAATAGTATGCAAATTTTGGAGATGTGTACCGATGTTGCTACAGCAAATGTCCTAACGCAACAACAATTCCAAGGTAACTACTATTTATTTTCTTCCAAATTCAAAAAAAAACAAAAAAAACCTTCTACATAGTGTATTTCACAAATTATTATACATCACATACACTTGCACCATTTACCCACTTTCTTTGCATTCTTTAGTTAAAAAAATTAACCTTTCTTTAGAGCAACGATGTACTTTGAGTTACAAGACTCGATTGGATACACCAATGCAACTCCTATTGGAGAGATGGGTGAAAAATTCTTGTTGTGCATTGTACAAAATTTAATAGAGCACGCATTATTGATAAGCACATGTATTAAACAAATAGCATTATATTTTTCAAATAGTAACAGTTTTATAATTACTGATACTTTTCTTCAATAGGATGTTGAGACAAACATTATTGACTTCATATATACAACAATAGAAGATGACAAGATTTTCTATATAAAAGCAGCACAAAGAGAACCAAATTCAGCGCAATACAAATTCAATATTATATTTATGCTAGATCTTGTATCATCAATAACTAATAATAAGAATGAAGTCAACGACAATGGAAAGGGTCACATTTACCCTAACTTGTCTTAATGTTTGTCTAATGAAGAAAATCCTCCTGCACCAACATCAAAAAGATTCCCGCTTCAATCATTGGAAACAACCGCTCAAGACAAGAAGAAAATTGAAAAAAGGCAGTGATGGAACCAAGAGTAAAAACTGAAATCTGCTATGCAAGGACATTTCCTATTTTGAAGATTAACACAGTGTTGTAAATGAATTCATAATATTTTTGTTCTGAACCTATGCTGCTGATGTCATTATGCAAGAATAGTTCATATGTCTGAATTGTCCAACTTTTGTTATCTTTTGTAAAGTCCAACTTCTCTTGTAATCACATCCTGCTAGAATAAAGAAAATTACTAATTTGCACATATATCTTCAGTTGATAGATTATGATGGATATTAAATATTTTATCTGAAGCACCCTTTTTTACTTATTATTAGGTCAAATGTTATAATTGGCATATTTGTGAACAAAAGGGTAGCAATTGAACACTTGTAAAAAGTCAAAGATTTAGATACAATTTTATATAGATGTGTTAGTTAGGGTTAGAGGTTGAAAACAAGGAAAGTGCAGCACCGAAATTTCTGGGACGAATTTAGTGTGGTTGCTTCATTGTGTTTTCATTGTATAATATATTCTTATCATCTTTTGAGAGATTCAAAAACACAATTCACAAATTAATTCATCTATATTATTCTTGTGATCCGGTAACCTAGTTTTCGAAAAACATCCATTCCCTAAACCAAAACACCACCTACTTTTTATTGGTCATAAGAATGTACTTTCTCAGTTGGACTTCAGAAGTTTCTAGAGGTTGGACTACAAGCGCAGGAAAAAGAACATGAATAGGTGATTCCTGGATATCCACTTGGAAAAGATGTATGCAGAAGAACGTGAGACTACTACAACATATCTTGGTAGAAAATTGTAAGTCCGTAAGTACAGCAGAACTTGGAAGCTACAGAAGGTAGATCGAGAGATCTAGCAGGTTGGCTAGATAGTATCTACTGTAACATATCACAAGGCTGTAATGAGCAGTAGATCTTGTAGTTGCAGGGTTTATGACAGCTAGTGGAACTAGTTTGGAATGAAACTGCCACACACATTGTTTATAGTGAAAGTAACTGATTTGATCTCGAAGTTTTTACCTATTTGGATTTTTTCGTCATCAATATTGGTGTTATTTACTATTTGTATATAAACTACGGTAATCCAACATAGGATAATTGAATTGTATGTTTAATCATCTAGAAACAATTAAAAGTGACGTGTTGCTTGTTAATTGTACAATTCCGTACGTAAGGTCAAAACTAGAAATGGATAATTAAAAACTATTCGGTAACTACGCATTTTTCAATTGGTATCAGAGACTTATTTCGATTCCTAACCTTTATTTTGTCTAGTTGAGTCAATCAGTTTATGATTCGGGATCTAAGTGTGATATGGAACTTTAGGAGGCTTATGAACAATTATTTGAGGAAAGTCTTAAAATTAAGAAGGTGGATAAAGTCATGCTTAAAAAAGGTTAATACACTTGAATTAGAAAAAGAGAGCCTTATAGCCAAACTTGAAGAGTCTACTAGATGTTTGAATGAATTAAGGGTTAATAAAGAGTCTTTAGAGGCCAAGGTTAAAACCCTCATGAGCGATCTTGAAAAATCTAATACTAAATTTATTGCCTTCTCTAGTGGTTCTGAAAAGTTAGATAACATTTTAGGAATGGGCAAGCCAACTGGAAATAAGGGAGGTCTATGTTTTAAGGAAAATAATGCTAGTACTTCTAAAACCACTTTTGTCCCTTCTACTGACCAGTGTAAACATGTGCCTAACCCCGACTTTAAGGATAAGGGATTTGTTAGACATAAGCCTACTAGACAACGTAGGACCCGTCAACCTAGGAATAGACATCAGCATCCACATACCTTTGGTCCTAGGTTTATCTCTACATATTTTCATTGCGGTGAGTTAGGACATATTAAGCCTAGGTGTCATCATTTACTGAACAGAAATAGAAGTGCAAACTTAAATAGAAATAAGAATCGGGATTATGTTGGTCATATTAACTTCCTTACTAATCAGGTAAGTAAATTGGCCACGTTAATGACACAAATGACCGAAAATATTCATATTATTAGGCAAGTTTGGGTGAAGAAAAATGATATGAAAATGTTTGAAAAAGATCACGGTGCTTTTAAAGGTAAGAACATTTATATACCTAATTGATTATGTATTTTTGGTGCATGCTCGTGCTTTATCATTATGTGACATTAATTTATGGATGTATCATATTTGTTTATTTGTTTTTAGGTAGAAAACTCATGCATATATTTTATTTTATTTTTTGTGTGTTTGCCATTTTATTTTTTGTGATTGGTGCATTTATGTTTTAAAAAAAATAAAAAAGGAAAATTGAAAAATAAAAAAATAATGGAAACTTTTACAGCATATATGACATTCTTAAACTTGCATGTTGTGATCATGTATGAACATAATTGATAAGTTGTAGCATAATTTTCATTACTTGATTGGGTTGATGTAGAGTAATTAGTATATGTGTCTTCATGTACCATCTGCACTGCACACACTATCATATTGTAATGGGATTTAACAGCGTGTGTGAGATTTGAGATGGCAGTCACATGTTAGTAAGCTGACTTTAAACATGAATTGACCATATTTATTAGACATAAGCTCAAGTTTATCCCCAATAATAAAAAACTCAATATCTTCTGTTCTTTTTCGAAATCTATTTGACTCGAGTAATTAAGCATGCATGGTTCTATGGTCAATTGACTTGGGTTAACCGACCTACAACTCGATACATGGGTCATTTTAGTCGCTTAATGAAGATAAGCATGCACTTAAGATATGAAAAATAATTATGAACTTAAAATATTGAAAGATGTGAAAATAAAATATGCTCAAATTCAGGGGAAGAAAAGACAATACCAATACAAAATGAGCTTTTATTTACAGGTCCTAATGCGCTGTAAATGATTTGACTTTCATAAGTAGAGGAATATACTTATTGGCAGTGATATTTAGCATATCATTTCTCATAAAATTAAGGTTTGGCGTCTTATTTACAAATGATTAGTGACACTTTATACACATGGATCACTTATACAATTTACTCCATATTAACTTGAACTAAATATGTGGGAATATTTACTGTATATTGATTATATTTATGCATGCTAACGACTGCATTTTTTAGTGCTTATATGTTAAATTTTTATCCATTCGTCATTTGTAACAAAAAGGGGGATATAGTATTTACAAAAGAAAGTATTTACTAAGGGGGAGAGATCTTGTGTCTAAGGGCCGTTGGGGAAGAGATATAGATACATTTTGCCTACTGCATAAAAACATTGAGAGTTATTGCATCTGCATTGCATATCATATGCATAGCTGTTTGAGTTTTTGATGTTTTGTGATGTTAATCTTTCGGTTGGTTTTTTTATTGATATTAATGTCACATCTCAAACTAGCATGTCTATTTGTGTTCATGAGTTTTTTGATTTTCTGTATCACGTACTTTTATATTGGGTATTGAGTTTTGATTTCAGAAAATAGCTATACCAAGGAATGTAAGAAGTAGAAGACCTCGAGTAACTTGGGTAGTATAGATCCTTGACTTTATTTGTATGATTTTGTCACAAAATGCCAAAGGGGGGGATTGTTACGTCCAATTGGTATGTTTGTGAACAAAATTGTTGTAATTGAACACTTGTAAAAAGTCAAGGATTTGGATATAATTTTGTATAGATGTGTTAGTTAGGGTTAGAGGTTGAAAACAATGAAAGTGGGAAGTCGGAATTTCGCTGGACTGTCGCCAAGATGTGGCTCGAGCAGTAGAAACAGAACCTTCATTGCTAGCTTATCGCCTCATTGTCGCTTGAGCAACAGACTCCCTCGGTCGAGCGACGCATTTATGCGGCCAGACCTAATTCACAATTTTGAAGAGTTTTACACGGTCCATAACACCTAAACGTCCCCAACTATAATACAGAAGTCTGGGACGAATTTAGTGTGGTTGCTTCATTGTGTTTTCATTGTATAACATATTCTTTCATGTATGAACATAATTGATAAGTTGTAGCATAATTTTCATTACTTGATTGGGTTGATGTAGAGTAATTAGTATATGTGTCTTCATGTACCATCTGCACTGCACACACTATCATATTGTAATGGGATTTAACAGCGTGTGTGAGATTTGAGATGGCAGTCACATGTTAGTAAGCTGACTTTAAACATGAATTGACCATATTTATTAGACATAAGCTCAAGTTTATCCCCAATAATAAAAAACTCAATATCTTCTGTTCTTTTTCGAAATCTATTTGACTCGAGTAATTAAGCATGCATGGTTCTATGGTCAATTGACTTGGGTTAACCGACCTACAACTCGATACATGGGTCATTTTAGTCGCTTAATGAAGATAAGCATGCACTTAAGATATGAAAAATAATTATGAACTTAAAATATTGAAAGATGTGAAAATAAAATATGCTCAAATTCAGGGGAAGAAAAGACAATACCAATACAAAATGAGCTTTTATTTACAGGTCCTAATGCGCTGTAAATGATTTGACTTTCATAAGTAGAGGAATATACTTATTGGCAGTGATATTTAGCATATCATTTCTCATAAAATTAAGGTTTGGCGTCTTATTTACAAATGATTAGTGACACTTTATACACATGGATCACTTATACAATTTACTCCATATTAACTTGAACTAAATATGTGGGAATATTTACTGTATATTGATTATATTTATGCATGCTAACGACTGCATTTTTTAGTGCTTATATGTTAAATTTTTATCCATTCGTCATTTGTAACAAAAAGGGGGATATAGTATTTACAAAAGAAAGTATTTACTAAGGGGGAGAGATCTTGTGTCTAAGGGCCGTTGGGGAAGAGATATAGATACATTTTGCCTACTGCATAAAAACATTGAGAGTTATTGCATCTGCATTGCATATCATATGCATAGCTGTTTGAGTTTTTGATGTTTTGTGATGTTAATCTTTCGGTTGGTTTTTTTATTGATATTAATGTCACATCTCAAACTAGCATGTCTATTTGTGTTCATGAGTTTTTTGATTTTCTGTATCACGTACTTTTATATTGGGTATTGAGTTTTGATTTCAGAAAATAGCTATACCAAGGAATGTAAGAAGTAGAAGACCTCGAGTAACTTGGGTAGTATAGATCCTTGACTTTATTTGTATGATTTTGTCACAAAATGCCAAAGGGGGGGATTNGTATCAGAAAGGGGAACTCCATAAACTTGACCAGCCTGCACATTCATAATATTCATTCAAACTCAATTTCCATCTAGCTGGTTTAGCAATATCAAGATGATAATAAATGCATGTTGGGTTGTAGGAAATACTGCTCCATTTACAATTCTGGAAAATAAGATGTAAGAAACATAAAAGATTTTCCTCATATGAAATGGAAAGTGGAAGAAATGAAACACCTTGCGCTTTTGAGCACGAGACTCGTTGATGGCTCTATGACGTTTTTTAATTGCCTGGAAAAGAGATTTGAGTCAATAGCCATATAATGTGAGCATATTTTCCACAAGCTAAAGACAACTTGCAAGTCATTGCAACTTAAGACAAGTACAAAAAAATTCCATCCAATTCATACATACCTCTTTGCAATTGACAATGACAGGTTTTGTGAAAGCCTGTACTTGTGATAATGAAATCTCTCTAGCTTCCTGATTTCAAGTCCAAGATGGAAATGAAATATTTTATAACTAGGAAGTATTGAAAATAATAAATAATATATATATATATATATAATCAATTTTTATTCATATAATCAGGTTGTTCATTATAATGAATAAGTACCTCTATTTAGAGAAAATAAACTAAGAATCTAAAACGAGATAAAGTCCATATAATTAATTTCAACTATTTAAATCAAAAATTCACAGTAATATATAATTATTTGTTTGCTTTAATCAAATAGGAGTTAGAAAAATCTAATTAAGTTCTAAAGTATAGTCATTGTGAGAATGATAATTCGGACTCAAAGATCCATTGTATTACTTGTTACGACATCGTAAACTTAAAATAGGAAAAAAAGGCAACAATGGAAAGGTTGATTTTGAGGTGGTATATGGAAGGGATGAAAACGATTTTTGGGATTGTTGGTAGATTTTTGGACTTGAGAATGAATGATGTTAGGCCAAAGGAAAATAAATTGCCATAATGCCAAATTAACGCAGGATACGTATAACTTGTTAAAGAACAAACGAAGATTAAGAAAGAAAAGGGGTCCAAGAAGAGAAGAATTGAGGGCAAGAGGAAAATCAATTTTTATTCATATAATCAGGTTGTTCATTACAATGATTAAGATTCTCTCTTTATAGAGAAAATAAACTAAGGGTGTGTTTGAGTCACATTATTTTGGAAGAATATATTTTGAAATAGTAGATTGATGGAGAATATGTGGTTCAAAAAGAAGGAAAAATTATTGATGTGATGTAAAATATTATTTTATTGAAAAATGTGTGGTTGAAAATGAGTAGAAGAATTAGAACAAGAATTTTAATGTGTCTTAAGTAGGAGGCAAACTTCTAATAACTATCAATATATCAAAACAAATCTTATCTAATCTAATTAAATCTACTTTAAGTCAATCTCTTATTGTAAAATCATAATCAAAATATATCTCTATATTTATTCTTATCTTGATCTCCATCACAAAAGGTTTAGAAATTCAAAACTTAGTTGATAATTAATAATCTTAAATATAAAATAATTCTCAAACACTCCAATCTCTCTCCAGTCCAGCCACACTCACCAACATCCACCCATCGTCATCTCCTCTCACAGTCACTGATATCCACGTGTTGTCATCCCATATCACAATCACCGTCATCCACCCGTCGTCGTCCCCTCTCACAGTCATGGCATCTATCCACCATCGGCATCCACCAGTCGACATCTCCTCTCACAGACACTGCCACCCGCCGCCATCTTCTCTCACAATTACTAGCATCTACCCATCTTCATCCCCTCTCACAATTACCAGCATCCACCCGGCTTGTTTAGATAAAGGCATCGATTCGAGATCCATGAGCACATATCAAAGGGTAACAGCTTGTTTGTATTTCTAATTTAGTAAAATATCAACAAGAATTGATAGATTGTCTAATGAACTTCAATTTAGGGATGGCAACGTAGTGGGTCGAGGTCGGGGCAACCTCACTTGCCCCGTTGGGTAAAGAGGAGTGGGGCTCTTGCCCCGTTTACTACCTATTAATTTTTTTATAATTTATTGTATTGCCCTCATTCATTAAAGTGAGATAATAATATATGTATTAATTTTTTTTTTTATTTTTAAAAGTTAAGTTATTCAAATATATATGGTAAATTAATGTTTTTATTATTTGTCATATTTTTTTAGATAATATTAGTTGTCATCTTCTATTAAAACAAATGAAATTTCGTGAAATTTTCCATTTAAAGTATTGAATTCTAAAAAAAAAAAAAAAATTTAATAGAACGGGCGCCAGTTACCGGTCCCTATTTAAAGTATTGAATTCTTTAAAAAAATTAAAAATCAAATGGGGTAGGGCCCTTGTTACCCATCCCCAACCCGACTCAAATACTCAGGGCGGGGCCCTGCAAGTATCGGGTTTGACGGATTTTTTTGCTATCCCTACTTCAATTAACGAATTATTGACGGTATGATTTAAACATGTTACATGTGAGGTTGATCAAATGGTCTGTAACCAATTATCTTGGATCTGTGACCTTTGGACAGGTAATAGATCCAATGGCTTGCACCTATTCACTTGGATCTGTGACCTATAGATATTGATCGGTTACATATGCAAAATGACTTTGACCTGCGAAATGTTACCTGCGACTTGTAACATAGGAACTGTGACCTATAAATTTGAATTCGTGACCTATTATTAGTGCACAAAGACGTGTAACATATGATCTATCACCAGTTAATATTGGTCTGTGGCCTGATTACATTGATCTTTGACCTATACATTATGACACGTGACTTATGAATTGTGACTTGTGATCATAAAACAGTGTCTATGATTTGCGAATATTTGATTTGTGACCAGTTTTAATTGATTTGTACATGTGAACATTGATCTGTGACCTACACACCATGACACCTATGAACAAATTATAAGTCACCACAACCTCATCAGCATTACCAAAACTTTATCAGCACCCGCACCAACACCCTCATCGCAATTAGTAAACTACCAACAACTAGGGCCGGTTTTGGGTCGAGACAAGTGAGGCCCGCGCCTCAGGCCCAAAAGTAGAGGGGGCCTCATTTTTCGACCCCCCCATTTTTTTTTAAGTTAGGCCTAGCCGACCAGCCCAACAGCGAGGGCCAAAAAAAAAAAATTTGGCCCAAATTTTTTTTTAATAACCTAATTCCCAATTCCCAAACCCTTTTCCTCATTTCCATCACTAATTACCCAAATCAAAATTAGGCATCTTCTCTCCCTTCTCTCAAAGTTCATACCCTCGTTTTCTGCTACTACCGCACTCGGTGAGCTTCTTTTTCTCTTCTACACACACATACATCCCCACCCACCCACTCACTCACTCACACTAGAACTTGTAGATAATCATGTTAGACATGTGTAGATGTGTTTTATATTTTTGGAAATTAGTCTAATAATTTGATTTCCCATTTTGTACTATTTTACTTATTTGAAAATCCTTTTGTCTAGATCGAGGTTTACTCTTTAGTGGGTTTTGAATTATCGTCGGATTTTTAATTTTTTTTTAAATTTTTTAAATTATTCTCGAGTTATTTGCTCAACATGGTATCATATATTTGTTTATTTAAGCAGCCTGCTTTGACTAAAATGTCTAGAGTGCTATTCTTTTCATTAGTTTTGGTTTATTATTTTGTGAATAATGTGATCACTGGTAGATACAGAATTTGGAATTATTTTTGGCCGTTATAAAAAAATCAGAAGCCATAAACTTTGATAAGATTTTTGTATGAACTTGATGTTTCTTTTATATATATATGAAGGTCGAAGAGAATGTCAACTTGATTTTATTGCGTGTGATTAAAGTGTTGAAGGACAACATCTTTTTTTGCCAATCTTTAAAGCATTCCTTTCAGCACAGAGAAACGAAAGCTACTTGTGTTCTTATTTTATATAATTGTTACAATTCATTCAATATTAGTGGTATAAATGATTTATATATTGCTTCTTAATCTTCCAAAACTCGTTTATATCACAATTAATTTGCAAATATGACCGGTCTCCTTAAGTTAGTGCATTTATTGTTTCTTTAAACTTTCCATTTAATAACCTAATTCCCCATTCCATGTGGTTTAACATTTTATTGATTAAAAATGGTAAATTTCGTAGTTTAAGAAAGAGTGGTGGTGCCATGGTTAATGTGAACTCTTGATTTCAGGCTTGTGAGATTCGATGGTGGAATAGGGTGTGATTCTATATTTTTCGTCAATTTTGTACTTCTCTGCTATATACCGTGTGAAGCAACTAGAGCAATTGAAGTGCTACAATATTTGATGACATTGAATGTTTGTTTCCCAAATGCTTATATTGCTTATAAAATTTTGTTAACCATACCGGTTACAGTTGCATTTGCAGAAAGGAGTTNCTCCGATCAACTATGTCACAAGAAAAATTGAATGAATTGACTATGTTATCAATAGAGAAAAATATGGTTGAACAGTTAAATTATTCAGATTTGATTAATGTTTTTGTCGCTAAAACAGCGAGACAAATAGTATTTAACTGATTGTTTGAACTCTTGTCGATTTTGTTACTTTATAATATAAATCTTTTATTCTTTATATTTGTTTGTTGTTCTATTGTTCAGTGTTAAGTTAGTAATACGTAGCATAATAAACTGTTGAATTTTGCATTTACGTTGATTGGGGGCCAATTTTGGGAGTTCGTCTCGAGTCCCAAAAATCAGAGGACCGACCCTGCCAACAACCACCTCTACCGCCAACTCTCCACCACAATTACCGATATAACACTCAAACACAACCACCACTATCGCACCTCCATCACCATCACAACCTAAGCAAGTCACCAACGACCAAAACAATAAAAAAAATCAATCGAACCACAATGACACTCGCTAAAAGAGTCGCTATGAGGAGGTGCTCACAGAGGTGGAGCGGCATTGCACAATGGTGCTCATCATTGTAAGGTCGTGGTGTCTTCGACAATGAGAGATAGTGAGTGCGACGGCGACGGTGGCCTCCAACAATGGATGTGGCGGCGACGGCGAATTAGTGTGTGTGGGTTAGATGGAGAGAGTGAGAAGAGAGAGGATGGACGTAGAGAAGAAAGCGAAATGATTTTCATGGTTTGGGATGAAATTGCGTTTGTGGTGTGGTATATTTTATAATATTATTATCACTATTAATAGTTGAATTATTAATTGATTTATGGATAAGTAAGCTTCAGATTTTTGAATTACAATCCTTAAAAACTTGTCATAGTGTAATTTTCACTTTTTAATCTCGCATATTTGAAGTTTTGAATTATTACATTTTTTATCCATCATCCACATTATTTATATTTGAGCCCACTTTGGTGAAAATTAAAATATTAAAGTCAATAATTAATTTTAATTGCACATTTCATTGGACCCAAAATTTTTTAATTACACATTTTATCAATTTTTATCAAAATCAACTAAAAATCTGATTTTAATACCCATCAAACAGGGACTTCATATATATTGTACACCTCCAAATAAAAAGAACATATTAGTGATGAACCAAAACATAATGCCTAAACATGATACTTGCGCTCCCTTACTTTTAGCATATTGGAAGTAAATGCTCGACTCTGGGCCCAGACTTTACAAGGAATAACCGTGGATTCAAACTAATATGATATTATTGAATCGAACATTGATAATATTTAGCCCTTGTTTGACAATCCTTATTTTAAAAAAACGTTTGAATAGTGATTTTTAAAAGAATGTACGGTTAAAAAGTAAGAAAAAATCTTAGATTAATGTACAGAATATTTTATTGTATGAATATGTTGTTGAAAATGAGTATGTAGAAAAAAATATTTTTAAATAATGATTGTCAAACATGAGGTTAAATGCACCAACATAGGTATTCAATGGAATAAAGATAGTTTCAAACTAACAAAGAAAATTTCGAATAAAGAATATTGCTGGAGTTGCATTTACAGGGCTAGCATGTATACTTGAGTAACACATTCAATCAACAGTGAGTGATGTCACCAGACTCATCTTTCTCGAAAAAAAGTTGGAACAGTTCATCCCAGCTCTCGTTCTTGTATTTTATAGATGATCCTGCCAAAGAATCGCCAGCTGATATCCCAGAATTTTCTGCACCTTGGTCAAATGTTCCGTATTGAGTAGGTGAAAAGGCGTGAGGAATGGCCAATGAAACAGCCCTCCGTAAAGCAGCCTTGTACTGTTCACCGTGCTCTCTGGCTAACGATTCCTGTCGTTCCATCCTCTGTTCTGGTGGAACCTGTAGACTATCATCTTTCTCCCGCATCAGCTGTAATCCATAAAAGAGCATTAAAGAGATTGCAGTTTTAAGTACTTATCGAAAAACATCCAGATATATGTCTGAGGTCAAAAGGATAAAATAATTTCATGAAACAGAAAGATAAACTACTATTATGTTAATACCCAGACAACGAAATCTGTTGGAAATTTTTTTCAAGGCTTCAACAGTTGGTTAAAAAAAAAAAAAAAAAACATAGATAAACTTACTTCAAGAGCCCTTTCGGCTTCTCTCTCTATCCAAATGATGGCATGGTCAGAAGTGGCATTACAAGAGAGAACTATATGCTCAAATCTTCCATCCACCGGAACCGCTGTCCTCACAACTGGTGGGAATCTTCCGCATCTATGTGCATAAACAGACATGGTAGTCCAAATTGATCAATCATTGATATAATAAATAAAATTGCAAACTCCCCACATAATTTCTGGAATTATAGCATCCTCTTCTAGAGTCATATGTTGCACAGTTGACAAAACTTTTGATCAATGATTCGGGTCATATATCAGAAAGTGATGAAGATAATAGGCTGAATTAGGATGTAAATTAGCAACAAGTCCAAGTTTGTGCTCAGTGAGATTTATAATGGTGAAACAATTTTCTCTTTTCGCTGTATCATTTAGTTGATTTATTGGTCAAAATAATACACGTTCCCCAAATTTAGTTTATAAACATTGACATGGTATTAGTGGATATTTTTAAAATAATAACTTCCTGCATACCTGAAAGGTTTGCGCTCAACAATGTGATAAAGGCGACCAGGGGAATATAACCTTCTTGGATCTTTGAGCTTCTTCGTCTCTGGTATGCAAGTATCCATCATGCACCTTAGGCACAGCAAGCATGGCAAACTGTCCATGAAGTAGACGCTTATATAAATAAGGGGTCTTCAGTTGCAGCAAAAGAGATTTAAGATTAAAAAGAACCCGCCAAGTGCTTTACCAGAAAAGTGACTTGAAGATGTCCTCCAAGGGGGTCGCCGTTCGGGGCAAGAAATCATCCTGTATCAGTAAGGAAGATGCTTGTTAAAATTCATTAATGCGTTGCTGTATTACGTGTGCCCATACATACACGTGGAAGCAAGAAGTTCCTGCAATATGTAAATGTGTGATAATAAGAAAAAAAACACAGAAAGAAGAACATGGAAAAATGTTACTTCTTTTCCATCTATTTGGAAGTGCTGCTGATAGTAATAAAATTACTTTCAATTAACACCAAAATAATTTGTTCATATGAGTGACAATACAAACACCACATGAAAATTTGGGTCGCTCTACATTCTTATTTCCCCGTAACTATGAAAAGAATCCCTTCCGAATGCAAATTACCCTCGAATTTCAAACTGAAGTACACGTGTTGACATAGAAAAGAGCAATATCAACTTGCTAGCTTATTTACAAGTGTAACTGAAGCTTTTTTGTTTCCTGAAACAGGTATTTATAGTCAATGAATGTTTTCACATATCTGTTGATTGGATATACATGATCTGGTCAATATTTTTAATCTTCTAGGTTAAGCCAGCTAGAAAGAATTTGCCATAACAAGGCTGTTGAGTGAAATAGACGAGAGTCAAAATCAGACTACGAGGTGCTTGAAGCTGTTAAACTGCAAAAGATGAAGGAAGCAAGAAATCTGTCGACAAAATGACGGGACTTCTAAATTTTCTTTCTTTTGAACTGGCATGGCTTATCCAGCTGCTAGGAAAAAGGTCTTATATAAATCAAAGATGCGAAATCAGACTACGAGGTGCTTGAAGCTGTTAAAACTGCAAAAGATGAAGGAAGCAAGAAATCTGTCAAGACAAAATGACGGGACTTCTAAATTTTCTTTCTTTTGAACTGGCATGGCTTATCCAGCTGCTAGGAAAAAGGTCTTATATAAATCAAAGATGCGAATTCCCCAACTGAACGAGCAGCACCAGACGAACCATGAGACCTGAAAGTAAGTAGGAACGGAACACCAATTCTATAAATATTTATCCCAAAACTTCTGCCTATGCAAGCTCCATATTTGAGAAAATAAAGCTCTGTGCTATATAGATAAAATACATACAATTTGAAACTAATGTCACGAAACCCACAAAATTAAGCAAAACAAAAACCTGGAAAAACTACATGAGAACTTGCCTGAAGCACAACAGAATTGATGACATCAGCATATTTCACAGCCAAATTAAGCGACATACACCTGGCAGGTGCAATAGCAAAACACCTTATTCTCTTTTGGTCAATATTCCCCAACATGTGACGATTTTGCACCACCAGCATAGTCAATAATGCAGCCACGCCTGATCCTAAGGAATGTCCTGTAAAAGTCAATGTATAATTCGGATATTTTTCCACGAGTTCCTTCAGAATGTCATACTCGGCGTTGAACACGCACTCAGCTGCTTTGAACAGCCCATTGTGAACATACCCCTCATCAAATTTCCATTTCTTATTATCAAGCAAAAGGGCATAATCACTTTCCTTGGCCATATTAAGCCCTCTAATAGCAAGAACTATATCGGCATGATCATGATCAAGATACAACAAGTATGGGGGTGCTTGTCCGTGTGTATCCTCATAATTTCTTTTCATAATTAACCAGTCTGGATTTATTCCATACCCTCGAGGAGGCTCCCAAAGAGGGTGTCTTAGATCGTCCTCGTAAACAGCCAGTAAGTATCTGCAGAGCCTTGGGACAGGTTCAAACTCTTCAGCCGTGGCAAGGTCCCATGTCTCGCTGTCATGACCTGCAGTGTATAGACACCTTTTCCATGCCCACCGTGCACACGCTAAGCAGTATACACACTCGAGAAGTGGGATGCCACACAGAATTGACATTACCTCCTAATATCTAAGCATAATAACATAAATGGAAGGAAATGTGGGATTCAACTGACTGTCTCAGAAGGGTACAAGCGAGAAAGGGATTCAAGATCAAAATACCCTACAAAGAATTATTTGTTTATTTATGCTTTTTGGAATTATTTTCTGAACACGAGACGTGGATACCAATCCAACAGTTCATAAGATGCGAATGCACGAATTGAAGTGGTATATGAAAGTAAGGCAAATTAAATTGATGACCGGAAATTGGAAAATTAAAATATGGTTTTCTATCAATATAAGATTACAAAGGGATATTTAACGCTCCAATAAAATCAATAACCGAACAGATAACCTATTAGAGGATTACCACCAAAAAGCTTCAGCGCACACAATTTTCAGCGACTAAACTTCCTTACTCCACTTAAAAAGAGAAACAAAAGCTAAAAACAAGCAATTAAGACAAACTCTCAGAGAAATCAAAGATTCGATCAAATTTAAATTGATTACAGTAAAGCGGTAGCAATAAACAACTGTAACTGGATTCCCACTCACTGAGCATTGAACCTGAACGATGGAAAACAATGATTTTCAACTATTCATATCGAGAGAAAAGCAACCAAAGTATCAGAATTCAGTTCCGAGACAGAGTAAGGAGAAATTTAAGCATCAAAACTGCAGAAGAACCGGGGGGGATTTAGATTTTCTGGATTTCAGAAGGTGGGTTTGTTACGTTGGCTTGTGTAGGGCATGAAACAAGCAAAAAAGTGTGCAGTTCCGCAGTTGGGTGTATTAATCATTGCTGAGTTTTTCGGTACCAGAGAAGAAAATTGAAAGAGAAATTTTAATAAAGGAGAGAGAGGGAGACATTTTTTACGGTAATATGAGCAAGGTTTCGCCGTTCACCAGACAGTCAACTGGTCTCAACTAACCACTGGTGGGATTGAAATTTGAAAGGTAAATTTCATCTACCGTCACTCAACTTTGAGAAAAAAAATCAATTAGGCTATTAAATTTTAATTTATCATAACCTTCAATTTTAGTCCGTTGGACAACCATTATCCAAAAACTCTTCTTCCTGCAATCTCATTGTTAATTACACATTCATAAAAATATCGTCAGTCTACCTCAAATCGTATCCTAAAGTGATTAAATTGATTAATTGGTATCATGTTGCAAAAAATCTTCTACAGTAACGATTACGTAACACGCAAATTTATCGTTATGCCACATTATAGAAATATAAAATGAAAAGAAAGAAACGTCATCTAACCAATGCAAAGATATTTATTATAGCCCTCACACTACCATTTTAGAGCATCACGTGGTGATTGTATTGAAGGTGAGTTATACAATGACTAACAAGTGACAACTAAATTCTTATTTGACAAATTTATAAATTTATTATAAAGAAGTATGGTAGCGGATCCGATAAAATGTGAGGATAATAATGCGTAATAGTTATGAATATGTAAATTAATGTACCCAAATGGAGGCATAGAAATTTCCGTCAATTTGACTAATTATCATTGGTGGTGAAATTTGAAATCAAATTGAAATTATTAACTTAATTGAGGTAAATCACAATTTGATGACTCAATTATGATTTCTCTATAAGTTAAGTGGTTATGGACGAAATTTACCCAAATATGTGATAGTAAAAAAATTTCAATTTAAAACTTATTTTTGTAATTTAAAACTAAATTATTTTTTATTTTCTAGTAGTTTCACAATTTCTTCAGAAGATTCTAGGAAGTATGATTATAAAGTGAGTCAAGGCTATTACAGAGATTAAGGTAGGGATATAAAAAAGACTATTCAACTTGATACTTGTGGAGCCCGTCTCCGCTTCGAATGGTGCGAGAATTAGCAGTCTAATCAGGTAAATGGGGAGGGTACGGGGGGTCATTGTTTCGATGTGGGTACGAGGCAGGCACAAAAAACATAATCTACGTCCCGTTTAAAATTAATTTCAAATTTAAATTTTTTTATCAAATAAAAGTAATATATTTATCATGATTTTTAAATAAAATATTAGTTGTTTTTAACAATTTTTTTTTAAAATAATGTTTACTAATTAAAGATATAAAAAAATAAAAGTAAAAAATAAAATAAATAAATAAATGAGATGATAAATGAGGACATGAGACTTGTCTCGCCCCACCCTGTCCCATTTTAATTGGATTTGAGGATAAGACAATGTGACAAAAATATTCGACTGGACTAATATAATGATTAAGGATTGGTGTGATAGCAATTATAATCGTAAAGTAACGAAATTAATGATTAGAATATGACAATAAATAATATATAAGTTGTAAAAATTTAAATGAAGATCGAAAATTGAATCAATTCAACATAATCAACGAAAGTATACATATTTATGTGCACGAATATATCATATTTGTTTGGATCAATTTTCATTCATGTACAAGGGAAGTAAAATATTTTCAATATTTTCATCTGTGCCAAACGCGGCATTAGTAACCATCCCCCAACATTCTCGAACTACTTGTAACAAACGACGACGTTTATCGAACATAAACAAACGAAATGACAATTCTACCCTAGTGATTTTGAGTATCCCAATTCCCAAACATCTCCTCGTTCTCATTTTCAATATAAAAGGCTCCACTTCCGCAAAACCCTAGTTTTTGTTCTCGCCTCCGCCTTCCTGCAGCAGATCAGTCGAAGAAAAGGTAAAACCTGCAATCAATATGATTGAGACATGCAATGCTTGTGTAAATCTACTCGTTTGTACTCGTATTTCTGTATTTCTGTATGTATATTTTATCTCTGTACTTATGAACGTGTTTCATCTGGGTTAGATTAAAAAACCCAGTTTGTTTTTTGGAAGAATCATTTCTGTGAAATATATCATCTCCTGGACATATGTAAATGTTTAGGGGCAGCTCAGATAATAGTATGACTTTTTGTTGGAATTTTTATAGTGCATTTGTGTATGTTGTTGGCATATAGGTAATGTCTCCAAAGCAGCCAAATACTGGCTTATTTGTTGGCCTGAACAAAGGCCATGTTGTGACCCCGAAGGAATTAGCACCCCGCCCCTCTGCTAGGAAAGGGGTAAGTTTCATCTATGCCTTTGTGACTAGTTCAATTTTTTAAATTTTTTGGGCTAGTTCAAGACGATGAAGTTCCATATGAGTTAGAAATGTTTGGCTGAATTTAAAGGGTTTATTTTATATTTATAAGTTGAACCCTTTAAATTTATAAGTGATTTAAGTTTTAAAACTAATAATTCTTTTATTGGTGAAAATTAGAAATAGGAAATTATCCAAACATATTTGCAGACATCTACACTTCATCTGATCTTAACGGAACATGCTCTTGATTCAAATAATTCAAATTCGCATTACAGATCATTTCTCCTATTGTGTTTGATGCTAGAACAATAAACTATAAGTAGGCAGTGTATGTACAAAAGTTTGGGAAATTTAATTATAGGCTCTCAACTAGTGTTGATTATAGTGTTACGTTAGCACAAAACCAATTGTTAACAACCATATACCGAGAAAGTTATTCAAATTCAGACTACTTCATTAGTTGATTCTTGTTTTAAGGTTTTTTGACGTCAATTTATGGTATGGAGTCGTATATTAGCTGATTGAAGAGGCAACTTGACAAGTAGTTAAAATGTAACTTATCCTTTGCAATGTATGTGGTTTTTTATTTTATTTCTTTTTTTTTTATTCAATCTATTGATTGGCTTAGAAAACGAGCAAGAGAGTGCACTTTGTAAGAAGCCTTATTCGGGAAGTTGCTGGATTTGCACCATATGAGAAGAGAATTACTGAGTTGCTTAAAGTTGGCAAGGACAAGCGTGCTTTGAAGGTGGCAAAGAGAAAGTTGGGCACTCACAAGAGGGCCAAAAAGAAGAGAGAGGAAATGTCTAGCGTTCTCCGGAAAATGAGGTAATCTTCTCAAATGACAGTCCTTAGAATTTAATATATTTTCACCTTTCAATTGAGAAATTTCAACTAGTATTTACTTGAAGTGAATTGAGCTTTTCCATTTATTTTTGAGTTTCCAATGTGGTCTTTAAAATGAATTGTTGAGACTTGACGGTTTCCAACTGCTATATCATTTGGTAAATTTATGCAGGGCTGCTGGAGGTGGCGAAAAGAAGAAGTGAAGTCCTCCTCCTCCTCCTTGTTTCAGGGTGGAAACCATAATTTTGGGCTGTTATATTTGTTCTTTGCTCCGGATTAGTAATCTATTTTGTTTTTTAAAACACAGAAGTATGGTCAGAAATTGATTTTATGTTGGTAGTAACAAATCTTTGGTTATTGTATTGCCATCGAAGAATCCCTTATTTTTATTAGAGCATGTTAGATTGGCTATATTTACCATGGATAATGTCATTTTTGCACCTGAATTCCTACTTATGTGTTGTTTGATGGACAATTTTTTTCATGGAAAATATTTTTCAATTTTTGATCATATAATCATATTTTTCTTGGAAACAAGGAAAACATTTTTTTTAGGGATGAGTGATTTTTATTTTTCAAATAATTCACTTTCTTTCATCTACTCATCTTCCCATCAATAAAATATAGACAAGTCTAATATTTTTTAGGTCGAAAAGTAAACGAATCAAACACATTTAATTATGTAATTGAGTTGTCTAGAATTTATTTTATTATTTTTCATGTAAATTTTATGAACGCATTATAGTGAATTTTTGTGCCCATCGTGTCTAACAAGGCAAATTCCCTGTTTCTTGCTGATTTTGTCTTGAGCTTGTTGACTCTGGATATGAGAAGTAAAGACTCATCCGAAATCTCCAGCTTAGGTTATGAGCTGCTCTAATTTGAATCATAATATTTGCTTTTCTCATGTGTTATTCTGATAAAAAGGATGAAAATTTATGTGGACGGACGCAAGATGTTGCCATGTAAAGTTAATCACCACTTGGTAATCGTGATGGCCAAGAGTGGTTTTTCATGTTGCAATTTGCAGAACCCCATTAGAGTGAGAACGAGTAATCTATGTGGTAATCTCCACTCCAGAAGCCAACATATTCATCAGCAATGCAATAATCAAGAACAAATGACAATCAATCTTTCCAACCATCTTACCTTAAAGACCTGCAATTCCTCCAAGAAATCTACTCATTAATAAATGTGAAGTAATGTTATTTAGCATTATTGATATTTAATATCAATTTATGTGACGTCATTAGTGATATTAAATTATACGTTCGATTGAATATAAGGAATTATGATTCATTTAATAGGATTTATGATGTGTTGACACCAAATATGGGAATGCTTCTCTCCCCATTTGGCACGATAAGGTCATCAACAGCTAGACGTTTGACCTATTTTATCGAAGAGTGTACTAATGATATAATTATAGGCAAGTATTTCTCTAATATCTCACTCATAGCGTGCGTGTGTCAATTGTTCGGGCTTGTCCTCTTAAGAATGAGGGGATGGCTTCATTGAGGAGTAGAACCTTGAGAGCGAAAGTTGCGATATATGAAAGTTGGTATCGGAGTGGGACCACTCAAATTTGCGTTATTGGTTGTTGGAGATCAATGGCATGCATTTTTTAGAAGAAAAGATTTTGGGTCACGGAATGTCTTGACAAGTTAGCAGAACACGATGAAAGAAGTTATGAGAAATATGGATGAAAAAGGCAAGCATTGCGCGAGTGAGCACTGTGTGAATGCTCGTGGAGAGCACATTTCAGGGCACATTGATAAAGATTGTGTATTTGCTTCGACATGTGTTGAGACGTTGAGGCGATGGTTGTCCATCCGATGGACAAATACTTATGGGGCGTATGGTGAAAGTTGGTGTCGAAGGCGATATGTACGAGTTACTGATGGTTGATGTTTGAGGGAGCACTGTGTGAATGCTTGTTTATGTGGAGATGATGTCGCTGTTATCTTACAATGAGAGTGGTGTGTATTGGTGGGAAACTCACTTTTCGCTACGAGGGTATAAACGGATTCGAATGGAGGAGAATGACACGCATTTAGGGATATAAAATGGATCGGATTTGTCGATATTCGATAAGAATAATTATCCGATCTGATCCAATAATTTAACGAATATTTGATTGTTAAATTCATATCCAATTTGCTGTGTTATCGGATATCTGATCCGAAATTGAAGAAATTAAGAAGATAAAAATTTTATATTAGTGAACTTCTAAACCTTAAAATTAAAAGGCTCGGATAGTTTTTTACCCAATTCCTGATTTACCTATTTATAGATTGCAAATCCTATGATATTTTAGTGAGTATTCGACGTGAAAAGTTGGGAACAATGAAAGCAACTCTAACTATTGCCCCCTTTGGTTGTTTAATTTATAAAATAAATTAACAATATTATACTATTATCTAATAATATTTATTATTTGAAAATT